>SNQJ01S0173113.1:0-20137 GCA_010110895.2 Picea sitchensis
GCTTATGAGGACACCAAATGTTGGACAACCATTTAGACAACAAGTATCTGGTTCATGTCATTGGCAGAAGCTCTCCAACGAATGATAAATGTATAGCAGCGAATGATAGCTCCAACAAATGATAGATGTATATGTGTACTAGCGCATCCACATCCATAGTGGATGGTGAATGCTGATAGGGATCACCATCCCATAACTATGTCTAGGTTCACTTAATGCCACACAGATAAAATGTGTTTCAACTTCAAGATAAACACATGTGTAAACATATATAAAACACAGTAAAATAAGGATTATCATCTCTTAACTATCTCAAGGATCTTGTATTAGGCTATGATTAACATTCAAAGTAATGACACACAAATAAAATAATGTGTACACAAGCCTAACCCTATATAAAACACAATAAAACCATATATAAAAGAGAGTAAAAGGAGGTATTATAAACCTTAATTTGTAAACAAACCCTAATTATTGTGTAATATAAACCCTAATTTGTAAATAAATCCTAATTATTGTGTCATATAAACCCTAATTTGTAAATAAACCCTAATTATTGTGTATTTTTAAATCTGAAATATTGATTATTTAAGAAGCTAGTATGTTTTTTTTACTATTTAAGTAAAGCAGGGGATGCACCAATAACATTATTTTTTTCATCAAGTATCTTTAAATTACCAACCGAATATTTGATGAAGATTTTAAGATTGATTTCCTAAAATGCCAACTAACAGTAACATAGTTGATAGTGTGCAATAATCACAATATAGCATTTGCAAATATAACCTTTCAAATTTCAAATACATTTGATAGAGTTGAACCCCAATACATTTGTATGCAACGATTTTTGGATATGAGATGACATAAACACTTGGTAAACATAACCTTCTTTAAGGCAGGATTGTTCTCAGATAACTAAACAAATGAAGTAGCACACCATTACTCGCCTTTATTATAATGTAAGTAGTACACATAGCATAATTCAGAACATTCTGGCTACTTTGTCTATCTGGTTACTCTGATCTATCAATTATTTTTTCACTAAGGTAGCTTATATATTACTATATATAAAGAACATATTGGTGTCATTTTCTCCACCCTCTTCCAGAAGTCTTCAATTCAAACAACATATAGTGGACCTGCAAAATGTATGTTATTAGTAAGTGGACTGGTTATCATGATAAAAAATACCAATGCTAATGATGTAGTTTACTACAAATCAAGGAAACCCAAGAATGAGACTAGATCAAGAATAATATCGATGACAAAGGTCACTATTAAACGCCATAAATAGGTTTTCGAAAAATCTAATCGATCATTTAAACCAGACAAACAAAAATTTAAACTGCCGCTAGAATTTCATTTCCAGTAAAACTCTTACCTTAATAGTCAAATATAATTCTGAAGTCGCATCATAGAAGCTAATAAGGAGGAGGAGGGGACTTGTAAGAGTAGTGATGTGCAGGTGGTTAGGGGTAGATGGGTGGTTTGGGATGGGGAGGGGGAAAGGTCTATACTCCTTTCGGTGGAGCAGGACTTACAACATGGGTTGGGGGAGGAGGAGATTTGTATCCGTATGGTTTTTCTGGTGGGGATGGAGTTGCGTTTGGTGGTTTGGTCACTGGAGAATGTTTTTGATGGGGAGGAAGAGGATTTGACCATGATTTTTGTTGAAACAAACCTTGAATTTTTATTTTTTAAAGATAAAAAGTTGTATTTTTGAGTCTGTGTATTTTTCAAATTTCATAAAGCAAAAATTTCATCACTAATGAATTCACGATGCCTTTCATTGTTTATTGTTGGACAAAGAATGGAAAAAATATAAATAAACATAAGTTTTCCAACATTGGTCAAAAGATCTTTTAAACGGGCAGTAATTTTAATTGAGGAATTTTAATCGGAATATCGGGATTTGGAGTTTTACATGAACAAATGTTTAATGCAACTTAAATTACGAAATCCCGATTCCCGATTTCCCGACGGTTTAAAACTTAATTAAAATGTAATTTAGTTAATTCAAAATTAAAAAGGGTTTAAGAATTAATTTAATCACATCGCGAAATCGAGATTCGCGGTTTTGTGAAGTCAAATAATCTTGTCATTGAGTTTCCCGATTTCCCGATTTCCTGATACAGTTAATCCTTAATTAAAGTTTTGAATTGATTTAATTACCGCTAAGAATAATTAAGTGTTAATTAATTACATCGCGATATCGGGATTCGCAGTTTGCTGAGAAGCATGTTTCATGCCATCGGATTTCCCAAAATCCCGATCCCCGATCTTCCGATTGACAAAATCCCGAAAAGGTCAAATCTTGATTAATTAAGATAATAAAAATGTTTTAACTTAAATAATACATCGCGATTTCAGCAATCGGGGTTCTTCGATGACATATTTTCTTGACATCAAAAGTTTTGAAACTCCGATAAGAAGGTTTTCAAATTTAATTCAAGATTAACACTAATTAATCATTCCTCTAAACAAGGTTTAAAGTTAAACTTTCTGTGAATGTTCTTTAATGCGGAAATTGTCCGATTTGGTAAGTTTCTAGCCTAAGTACAAACATTAAATGCATATATTCGGAAATATATTTTGCATTAAGAGCCTTAACTTCATAACAGAGGTTCAAATCTCAATGTTTTTATGATATATTCGAAGTAAACTTTTGAAACGGCTGTATAATCATTTCAAAGCTAAATCCCTCTCTGTTACAGGTTTTCAAGTAAACACAGAGCTATGGTACCCAAAAAAGCGTCAAAGAAAAATGAAGATCAACCAGAAGGAGATATCATTTCCAATACCACCGCATCCGGAGTACACTCTGTTAAATCATGGAATGGAATTGCCGAAAAACTGGAGGATGAGCTTAAGTATGCAGCCACTGATTCGGAAAATCACATCAGAGATATAGCCGAGTCTGAGCTTCATAAAGTTTTTGCACGTCCGAGACTTGTCTCATATACCGATATGATCGTCTGGGCACTGGATCAAGTAGATGTCCCGACCAGAAGCATTCTGAACGAACAAGGAGTTGTCATCGGCTCATTCAGGCCTGAACATATTCAAGTAATGTATAAGCTCTCGCCCAATTATAGACATACTTTTAATTCTGAGTTTGTAGTTGCATTTCAAAGAAAAGAGTGCATTGAAGGTGGCCAAACATACCCTGACATGATAAGAGGATGGGCCAGAGATGAAAACAAGTTTAGGGCCGATTTACATGGAATTTATGCCACGGCATCCTTAAACGAATATATGGTGTATGTAGCAATGATGTTATGTAGACTCTTTGGGAGAAAGGACCCTTGTCACTTTAATGCAGACTAGACACCTTTCTTAGAGGAAGTTTCAGAGGGATGCAGTTTTAATTGGCACAAAATTTTGTCAGATAACCTTACATCAGAGGTTATGAATTACAAAGAAGCTAGGTCAAAAGGACAGCCAATGTCTTTTTATATGTCAGCTTATATCATGGATGCTATTTTCTTTATGACTCCTTTCCCATTAATGAATTGTAGTTGGAATGTTTCTTGCCCAGAGCATGTTCACAAGTACCACTCAGCTCTCTGGGAAGAAAATGCAAAAAATGCTTTTTATGAGGTTTGTCATTATGTAATTATTCCTCTGCACAAAATATTCTTTGGATGCGAACCTCCTCGTATTTCTAATACCATCATAGAAAACCTCAAGTTAGTTGCTGACTGGTTCATTGAGGAAAATTTTTCCTATGTTAGGGTTTATGGATGTTCTATTCCACCTCATGCACTCCCAAAAATTTTACCAGATAGGTTGATATGCAGAGAAGTGGCTTATCAGCTAGTCAATGGTGGTATTGGGTTAGAATTAAAAGCTCAGCAGAAAAAGGCATGGCCATATTTTCCTGTTTATCTAGGAAAATTCGTTTTATTAAACATAGGCCATTCTAAAGCAGAAGCCGAGTCGACGGATGAAGTGAAATTAACAAGTATAGAGCACAGGAAACATGACCCTTACCAAATAATCAGTCGGCATTTCACACGATGTAGTTTGAAAGCATATGAACATGAATTTTAAGTTTATGATGCTGTTTTTAAAAATGCTAAATCTTATGAGGAAGTGCAGATCCGAGTGAAAACCTTGTCACCTGATGCATAGGTGGGGTTTCATCTTTTCAAAGAAATACACGATGCTGTCTGCCAAATATTTTACAAGGCGAAGTGTCAACTTCAATACCAGAGCAAGAAACTATTCCTTCGGGGTTTGAAACCATTATTCAGGATAAGCCAAGTGACCAAGATAAATTGAAAGATTCTGAAATACCTTCTTAGAATACAGAGGGTTCTCAAACCAAAAAACCACAGACAGAAAAGGGAAAAGGAATAGAAACAAGTCCAATAGTCCTGGATGATATTCCAGAAAATGTTTGAGGAACAACTTCAAAGAAACTTGGCAGTCCTATTACAGCATTGACCCCACTACAGTCTACTTTCAGAACCCCTCATGAAAGATTTCTATATGTAAGTGACTTAGATCCAATCACCAGAGATGAAATCCCTTCGTCTGATTATTTTTTCAGTAAAAAACGAAGAGCTGTCTTGAAACAGGAAATACATCCTGCAAGAGAAAGAATGCTCAAAAAACATAAAATTATCATTGATGGAAAGAAGCTAAATGAAGGAGAATTCGCTACAGAGCTAGCAGGAACCATGGGTGCTATAGCATCAGCTAACATGTATTCTGTAGGAAATCTAATCACTATGCTAGAACAAAAGGATCGGGAAATAATGCAGCTGCAGGACAGATTAAAGGAAAATGAAAAAATTATTGGTTGGGGAATACAAAAAGGTCTAGAACAAGCTAGACTCAAAGACATGCAAGAAATCCAAAAGTTGAATGAAAATTTGGATGAGGAAAAACACATGATACACGTTACTCAAGAACAAGTGCAAAAGCTGGGCAATGAAAATAAATCTCCGCAAGATAAAATTATTTCAATTACTAATCAAGTGATTGAAATGGAACATTTCAAGACTAAAGCATCAGAGATATATGCAAACATAGAAGAAGAACAACAAAAAATATTTTGCAATCTGGAAATGATCCAAAATTATTTTCAAGAATCTAATAGGTCTATGGAAAAGGTAGTTCAGAAAGAAAGAGAAGCTAAAGCAGCAAGGAATTATTTTCAAAAGGTAATAACTTCTTTACAAAAAGAAGAAACTGGAAAAACACAGAAATTATCCATTTCGAAGCAGTTAAAAGGAGATATAATGATAAAAGTGTGGGAAACAAAATTGGCAGAATATAAAAGAATTACAAAAGGAATCAATGAAGATTGTCAAAGGATATTCAATCTTATTGAAAAAGATTCAGTAAGTATCGGGACAGATGGTCTTTCCGAGTTATTAGGTGAAGTCAACATTACCAGGTATCAGCTACAATCAAAAGAAGAACTTGAAGAAAAGAAAGCAGAAATCTCAAATATTAAAATGGTTAACATTGCAGAAATAGATAAGTGGACGATAGCTTCAAGTTCAAAGTTGGAAAAGGTTAAATTCACAGAGAAAACTATAGCAAGCCACTTGTCAGGCTTACAAAGAAGTTTTTTCTCTTTTGAAGCAAATGAAGTACCTGAGGCTCCTAAGGTCCTGGTAAACTTTTTAAGGAAATATGTTCAATAAGTTGAAGCAGATAAAGAAAGTTCTTCAACACAAATTTAAAACTTTGTAAATATTTTTATTTTTTAGAATTTTGAAAGAAATTGTAAACGATTGACATTAGTTTATGTAACAGTAATATTAGGAGGTTGGTTAGTTACCGACGAAAAAATTTGATACAAAGGTATAAATATAATTTCGAAAGACAGAAATAGGGCTTCAGAAATTTTGGAGAAGACCATTTTTTGTAATATCAACTTTGAAGTTCATCGGAATATAAACCGCAAACAAGATTCTGGATCCTACAATTTGGTGACTATGTTTCTTCCCCTGTTTATCACGCTTTGTTAAATTTTCCTTTTAATGTGTGTTTCTAACCAATAAATAAATTTGATGTTATATACATTTTTGTTTATCATTTTAGATTGGTTTGGATGTTGAATGTATTACAGTCTTTCCCCTGAAATTACTTTAGTAATTTTAAGACATGTAAAACCTTTTGTTCCTTAATATTTCATTATGTTAGAAGTTTTGTTTCTTTCATCATTGTTAATGGAAATATAATATTATTTCTAGATAAAAGCCTTATATCTCTCTATATTGTGTTTCATTGTTTACAATTTCAAAATTGTCACAAAACCAGGAAACGACCTTGATTGTGTTTTTACATTACTGTTTTAGATTTCAAAGTTATTCTCATTAATATCAACTCTGAAAATATGAAGTAACCAATTCATAAAAAACCATTTTACAAATCTTTAAAACCCTATCACCCATGACAGTCCCTAGTGGCAGACAACTTAACGTAGAACCTGGTCTTCAGGATTAGACCAGCATTTCCCTAAACTTATTTAATACTATTATGCAAACAACGACCAATAGGGCTGAATTAGAAAGATAGTGGGTTGCTATTGAACATGATATTAACATCCAAGAGCAACTGGAAGCAAGACAGAGACAGTTGAGAAACTGAATCTGATCTAGTCTTTCTTTGTTTCTTTATTTCAAAACCTTTTTTTGGATGCCTTGACGGTATGTTTTATAGCCTTAAAACATAAACTTAGGAACAACATATTTTTGGCACTGTTGCTAGGGAACGGAGAAACGAATCATTTCCCTGGGAAGAATGACATTGACACTTTTTGTTATTGATAGTGAACAAGAACATAAAACTTTATAAGGCTAAATTATCTTTCACTTGGCGACTCCACTTTAATAAACTGGCTAGTAGCCATAAGAATACCAGAAAAAACCCGGATAGAAAACAGACCTCGCTAGTCTCTAATCCGGAGAAAATCTTAAAATCAAGAAAATCAATTAAACAAATCCTTTTATCAACTTATACTACAGATCTGCCTAATTTTTCACAATCAAATTCATCTGAAACTTTTGAACGATCACTTTTGCTTCCCCCTTCTTTTGAAACTTTTTCTTTTCCCGAAGTTTCATCCCCAGTTTTACAAGGATCTTCTCCACACATTATCCCAACTACAGTCCCAAACCTAACCATGGCAGTCCAATGAGGTGCTGGAGGTGGAGGTGGTGCTCCTGGAGGTGGTCAAGTACCAGTTCCCAGGATTTTTGCCAAAGTGGATGCTAGGTATGCTCCCCTAGTTCTTCATGTTCCTCTTCATGATCTCCCTGAGAACTATATGAAGAGCCTCCCAAAATTTATAGGGGAGGGTGATTTGACTGCACAAGAACATATCAACTTTTTCAATCAATTCGCAGATATACTTGGAATAGAACATGAAGATGTTTATTCCAGACTACTTGTTCAAACTTTTGAAGGACAGGTGAGAACCTGGTTTCGATCCCTACCAACCGGATCATTAATATCTTATGAAGAGCTTGAGAGTGCATTCATCAGACAATGGGGTGAGAGAAAGGATCACCTATACTACCTAACCGAATTCGGAGCCCTAAAAAAGAAAAGCTCTGAGTCAGTGTTGGAATTCACACAAAGATTTAATAAATTATACAATAAAATTCCAGTTGAAGTTAAACCTTCACAACCTTCAGCTAAAGTAACTTATGCTGGTGCTTTTGATCCTGACTTTGATTACTATTAAGAGAGAGAAGATCATTAGATCTCCCTAAAATGCAAGATGATGCAGTCGAAATTGAATCCAATGTGATGGCATCAGGTAAGCTTAAAGCAAAGACCGAAAATGTAAATAAAGAAAATAAAATATTTAAAGAACAAGGTGGACCTTCAGGGTCAGGAAAATCTTCTGGAGATAGAATAGATGAGATGGCTAGGGTCATCCAACAACTCTCAAATAAAACTTCGGAAATGGAGTTAGAAAAACCTAGAAGAGATAATTTTCCCAGAAAAGATTTCCGAAAAAATCCTGAACCTCAGGGACCACATAAAACGATAAAAAATGAAGATCAAAAAATTAAAGCACCTTTTAAAAGTGAAGATTATATTGGAGAAGAAGATTTTGGCGAGTTTGAAGAATTGGACGAAGATATTAGTAATCTTGGTGATGATAATAGGTATCCTTATTTATCTAGACAGGATTATGAAGCATCTTTGATTAAAGAAAGTAAATCAGATGATAAAGTTAGCAATAATGCCACTGATGATCATACATATCAAAGTGTTGCAGATGATATTATTGCTGATTTGCAGGGAAAATATAATCTGAGACCGAGAAATAAAAATATCCCTAATGTTCAAGCAAAAAAGGTTTTGCTTAGAAATAATACTGATGAAGAAAACCCAAAAGTTGCAGATAAACAGTCTGCAAAAAGAAATACAAAAGATAACCCTGTACAGTTAGAGCCAGTAGGAACAACCCCTGTAAATACACAAGCTCTGATAAAATAAAATAAGGTTACATCACAACATAAAACTGAGAAAAAAGTTATAGAAACTCCACACATTGAGAACGACAAGGCCCTAGGCAACTTTAACTTGGAAAACGAAATAAGCAAGATCAAAATTCCTATCCCCCTTGTCGAATTAGCTAAAAATCCAGTATACCGAAAACAAATAGACAAAATGATTAATTTTTCTGAAAAGGAAAGTCAAGCCGATACAATTAACTTAGAAGATGATAAACCTATCATAGTTTTCGGTCCGCACGTAGAAGGGGCAAGAGATACAGTGGCTCCGTTTTATATCACACTTACTATTTTTGACCACCTTTTACATAACTGTATGTTGGATTCTGGAGCTTCTCATAATGTCATGCCTAAATAAATAATGGATAAACTTGGTCTCGAAGTCACAAGACCCTATGGCGATTTGTATTCTTTTGATTCGAGAAAAGTTAAATGCATAGGGATGATTAAAGACCTAGTGGTTAATTTGGCCCAGATACCCACTAAAAGTATCCGTATGGATGTAGTAGTCGCAGATATCCCCCCAAAATATGGAATGATACTATCTAGATCATGGGGCGCTAAGCTTGGAGGATCCCTCCAGTTAGATATGACATACGCTACAATCCCTGTTTTCGGAGGACAATTCACTCATCTTTACAGGGAAACTCGGATGACATTCACTGTAAGTAACCCAAAAAATCCTAAAAATCATCGAGTGTATATTGTAGATCAAGATTTAGGTAATTATATATTATCGTTAGATGATGATTTTGAGATAGATGTAGATGATAAAGATAAAGAAGAAAAAATTCAAAAAAATGAAATAAAAGAAAATGTATATAATACTGGTACTTGGAAAATGTTTTTTGATGGCACTTCCTCCTATCTTGGAGCTGGGGCTGGGGTAATCCTTATTGCTCCTGATGATCAATTTGTGATTCCTTTTTCTTATAGGCTCCAGTGGTATATAGATTGTACAAATAATGTATGTGAATATGAAGCTCTAGTACTTGGTTTAGAAGCCGCAAGAAAAATGAAAATTAAAAATCTTGAAGTCTTTGGTGATGCTGAATTAATCATAAAACAAGTAAATCGACAATATCAAGCTAAACATCCTAGATTAAGGTCTTATAGAAATTGTGTATGGGATTTAGTTGAGAATTTCTTCACTTGTGTGAATTTTCATTTCGTCCCTACATCCGAAAACCAACAGGCCGACGCTTTAGCTAAAGCTGCATCAACATTTACACCCCCAACAAATTTTAATTTAAAATACCATATTCAAATGAGACATCGTCCTTCCATACCTGATAATGTACAACATTGGCAAGTTTTCGAAGACGATGAGCAACTTAGAAAGTTTCTTGAATCTTTAGATGAGTTTTCTGAAACATATAACAATCAGGAGAATCAAAATGATCCTATTTGGATCATGCAGGAAGGGGAAGATGCAAAAGAGTTTCATGATAAAATAGCTAATCACCGGATGCTTGTTTTAAAAAACAATCAAATCCCCAAAGGTTTGATACCTTTGGAAAGACTTTTTAATAAAGATGAAATTCCTTCTAAAACTACTCTACAACCTCAACCAGAAGAGGTTGAAGATTGTAACATAGGAACTGTAGATAATCCCAAAATGGTTGAGTTATCTAAATTTTTATTAGTAGAAAATAAAAACAAATATACAGAATTGTTGAAAAAATATAAAGATGTGTTTGCATGGTCATACGAAGATTTTAAAACATATGACACGTCGATGATAGAACATAAAATACGACTTAAACCAGGTGTCAAACCTTTCAAACAAAAACTCAGACAGTTTAACCCGATCTTATTACCTGTCATTGAGAAAGAAGTTAAAAAACTTTTAGACGCTAAGATTATTGTTCCCTTAAGATATTATGATTGGGTTGCTAATTTAGTACCAATGAGAAAGAAAAATGGGGAAATCAGATTATGCGTTGACTTTAGAAATTTAAATAAATCTTCTCTTAAAGACAACTATCCTCTACCAAAAATGGATCACGTTCTGGAAAAAGTAGTAGGGGCTACTAGGATGTCCATGATTGATGGTTTTTCAGGATATAATCAAATTGCTATCAGCGAKCCTGATAAGGAAAAAACTGCATTCACCACTCCTTGGGGTACATTTATGTATGATAAAATGCCATTCAGACTAATGAATGCAGGAGCCACTTTTCAACGAGCAATGGATATTGCTTTTGTCGGTGAAYGAGATAAGTTTGTAGTTATATATCTAGATGACCTTACTRTTTTTTCGAAATCGGATGAAGAACATATGATTCATCTGAAACAAACTTTTGAAAAATGTCGTAGGTTTGGTCTTTCATTAAATCCTAAAAAGTCTCATTTCGCCATGCAGGAAGGCAAGTTGTTAGGTCATATAGTGTCCCGGGATGGTATCAGAATTGATCCTAAAAGAGTAGAGGCCATATTAACATTATCTATTCCTAGAAATGTTAAAAAAATTCAATCTTTTTTAGGAAAAATAATTTTTTTGAGAAGATTTGTTCCTAACTTTGCTGAAATTGTCAAACTGATTACAGATATGCTCAGGAAGAACAACGAAGTTAAGTGGACAGCAGAAGCAAAGACATCCTTTGCTCACATTAAAAAAGTTATAAGCGAGGCGCTAGTTTTAGCAAGTCCAGATTATCTTAAGGATTTCCTCATTTTTTTTTTTGCCTCTGAACATACGCTTGTTGTCGTCCTCCTCTAGAAGAATGAAGAGGGTTTCGAACAACCCATCGCCTTCTTCAGTAAAATCCTCCGAGACGCTGAGCTTAAATACAATATAATGGAAAAGCAAGCTTACGCAATGGTTAAAGCAATGAAGGCTTTTAGAACGTATATATTACATTCCAAAATCATTGCATATGTACCTACCAATGCTGTAAAGGATATCTTAGTTCAAGAAGACAGCGATGGTAAAAGAGGTAGATGGCTGGAAAAAATTCAGGAATTTGACTTGGAGGTTAAACCAACTAAATTAGTAAAAGGACATGGTTTAGCTAAACTTCTAGCTGAATCTAATTTTAAGGCTCTTGGGATAAACAGTGCTCAAGAGGAAGAAGAATGGATAGATATGAATGAAATTGATGATCAAATAATCGAAAACAAGATTGAGGACAAATTCATTTCGTCTGATTGGTATAAAGATATAGTAACATATCTTTTAACTTTGAAATGTCCAGATGATTTGACACCTTCCAAAGCTAGAACATTGAAACTGCATGCAGTTAAATATTGCATTTCCGAGAAAAAATTATACTGGAAAGACCCGCTTGGTTTCCTCTTAGTTTGTCTGGTTGAATCAGAGACAGAGGAAGTTATAAGTCAGTTTCATGAAGGGGTCTATGGAGGGCATCATTCTTGGAGAGCAACGGCATATAAAATCTTAAGGGTTGGTTATTACTGGCCTAAAATTTTCCCTGATGTAAACGCTAAGGTAAGAGCTTGTAACCCTTGCCAATTTTTTACTGGAAAACATAAGTTACTAGCTATGCCGTTAGTACCAGTCAAAACAGAAGCTCCTTTCCAGCAATGGGGGCTTGATTTCATAGGTGAGATAAATCCACATTCAAGTGCCCAACATAGGTGGATTCTCACTGCCACAGATTATTTCACCAAGTGGGTGGAAGCGATCCCTACAAGGAAGGCCACTGATTCAGTGGTTATAGATTTTTTGGAAGAGAATATATTGGCAAGATTTGGCTGCCCTAGAAAGATAGTTACAGATAATGCACAGGCTTTCAAGTCTATGGCAATGGTCAGCTTCTGTCAAAAATATAATATTGTGCTAGGACATTCCACAGCTTACTATCCACAAGGAAACGGTCTAGCTGAATCTTCTAATAAGAGTTTGATCAGTATAATTAAGAAAGTCTTAAATGAAAATAAGAAATCTTGGCATTTACATTTAAAGTATGCTTTATGGGCAAATCGGATAGGAACGAAGAAGTCTATCTGTACTTCACCATTTCAAATGGTTTATGGCACAGATGTAGTATTTCCCATAAACTTAGCACTTCCTGTGATGAAATTGTGGCAGGATGAGAAGGAAGAGCCAAATCCTCTCACTAGAAGAATAAACCAGCTGATCGAAGTTCAGCAACACGGGGATGTAATAGATGAAAAGTTACAGAAGTACCAGGATAATATGAAGATGCTATTTGATCGCAAGGCCAAGAACATGAACCTTCTTCCAGGAGATCTAGTTCTGAGGTGGGATGCTCGAAAGGAAGATTCGGGAAAAAACGGTAAATTTGATCACCTCTGGTATGGACCCTTTAAAATATCATCTTCTGAAGGTAAAAACTCATTTCTACTGGAAAATTTAGTTGGTAAGATCCTAAATACCCCTGTTAATGCACGATTCTTAAAGGATTACATGGAATAAAAAAATAAATAAATAAATAAATAAAATAAAATAAAATAAATTTGTATATACCGGTTTCTTTCTCAAATGGTTAAAAAACTACTTTAAAAAAAATAAAAATATATCAAAATCAAAATCTAATCCACTGAGTTATTTCTGAAATTATATCTGAGGTATTCTGGTTTTTACTTTGTTGAAAAGTTTCCTTTAGTACCCTCAGTATTATCTTATAGAAATTTGTATCAGAGTTAAAAAGATTTTGTATCGACTTTGAAAATCATCAAATGATTGATTTCAGTTAGGTCAGTTTTCATGATTTTTCTCTCTGACTAAAAAATGGTTAGGTTTGAGATTAAATTTAAATATCTTAAGTTTCTTAACAGTTTATTTGAACTTTTAAGCTTGCTCAAAAGAAGATCCCTTGAGAATATTTATCCCTTTTTCTCTACAGACTGAGGAGGTTTTGAAGGTTGAGAAAAATTGGTCTAGAATAATCAAAACAAATTGACAAACCTTTATTATAAAATTTTACACAGATCACCACCCCTGAGATATTAAGTATCACTGATTTCCCCCGCTTCGTAAGCATGAGCTAACTATAAGACAGATGGTGAAAGGAAATTCAAAATTGATTGCCCCCATCTAGTCCTATAGACGATGAAAGGAAATTCATTTAAATGATTGCCCTCGTCCAAAAATAAAAAATAGATAACTTCACCGGGGTACTGAACAGGCCTACTGACAGTGAAGCAATGTCTAAACATAAAATTAACACTGGAAGCGGTGAAAGGAAATTTAGTAAAAAGGGACAGATAACTTCACCGGGGTACCGAACAGGCCTGCTGGCAGTGAAGCAATATCTGAGGTATCTGTAAGGTTGTCATACTTATCTAAAACTCTATTCTAGTAATCAATTTTTCAAAAACCGGATGTTCATATTCAGTCAAAATAGAGCTTCCCAGTTTTTAAAATTATAAATTTTATTTCTATTGATGCAAGCTGAAATGTTCAATAATCTGTTGAGTTTCTCAAGATTGTTCTAATCATCTCAAATACTAACTCAATTTTGGAATGAGAAGGAGAATTTTGAAGAAGACTATAACTGAATTTCAAATAAGTGAGAAGTATCGAAAAGGTTTTCAAAGACTTTATGTATTCTCTTTTCTTACTCCTTGATCAGTTTATCAGAGATAAACCCTTGACTCCATTACCCAATAAAGGCACTGAGTCTGCATGTTCTCCTCGTCCCGCAGGGAGACGAGGTCCCGAGTTGGAGCCTATGTTGAAACAAACCTTGAATTTTTATTTTTTAAAGATAAAAAGTTGTATTTTTGAGTCTGTGTATTTTTCAAATTTAATAAAGCAAAAATTTCATCACTAATGAATTCGTGATGCCTTTCATGGTTTATTGTTGGACAAAGAATGGAAAAAATATAAATAAACATAATTTTTCCAACACTGGTCAAAATATCTTTTAAACGGGCAGTAATTTTAATTGAGTAATTTTAATCGGAATATCGGTATTCAGAGTTTTATATGAACAAATGTTTAATGCAACTTAAATTGCGAAATCCCAATTCCTGATTTCCCGACGCTATAAAACTCAATTAAAATGTAATTTAGTTAATTCAAAATTAAAAAGGGTTTAAGCATTAATTTAATCACATCACGAAATCGGGATTCGCGGTTTTGTGAAGTCAAATAATCTTGTCATTGAGTTTCCCAATTTCCCGATTTCCCGATACAGTTAATCCTTAATTAAAGTTTTGAATTTATTTAATTACCGCTAAGAATAATTAAGTGTTAATTAATTACATCGCGATATCGGGATTCACGGTTTGCTGAGAAGCATGTTTCATGCCATCGGATTTCTTGAAATCCCGATCCGCGATCTTCCGATTGACAAAATCCTGAAAAGTTCAAATCTTGATTAATTAAGATAATACAAATGTTTTAACTTAAATAATACATCGCGATTTCGGCAATTGGGGTTCTTCGATGACATATTTTCTTGACATCAAAAGTTCTGAAACTCTGATAAGAAGGTTTTCAAATTTAATTCAAGATTAACACTAATTTATCATTCCTCTAAACAAGGTTTAAAGTTAAACTTTTTGTGAATGTTCTGTAATGCGGCAATTGTCCAATTTGGTAAGTTTCTAGCCTAAGTACAAACATTAAATGCATATCTTTGGAAATATCTTTTGCATTAAGAGCCTTAAATTCATAACAGAGGTTCAAATCTCAATGTTTTTATGATATATTCGAAGTAAACTTTTGAAACGGCTGTATAATCATTTCAAAGCTAAATCCCTCTCTGTTACAGGTTTTCAAGTAAACACAGAGCTATGGCACCCAACAAAGCGTCAAAGAAAAATGAAGATCAACCAGAAGGAGATATCATTTCCGATACCACTGCATCCGGAGTACACTCTGTTAAATCATGGAATGGAATTGTCGAAAAACTGGAGGATGAGCTTAAGTATGCAACCACTGATTCGGAAAATCACATCCGAGATATAGCCGAGTCTGATCTTCATAAAGTTATTTCACATCCGAGACTTGTCTCATATACCGATATGATCGCCTGGGCACTGGATAAAGTAGATGTCCCGATCAGAAGCATTCTGAACGAACAAGGAGATGTCATCGACTCATTCAGGCCTGAACATATTCAAGTAATGTATAAGCTCTCGCCCAATTATAGAAATACTTTTAATTCTGAGTTTGTAGTTTCCTTTCAAAGAAAAGAGTGCATTGAAGGTGGCCAAACATACCCTGACATGATAAGAGGATGGGCCAGAGATGAAAACAAGTTTAGGGCTGATTTACATGGAATTTATGCCACGGCTTCCTTAAACGAATATATGGTGTATGTAGCAATGATGTTATGTAGACTCTTTGGGAGAAAGGACCCTTGTCACTTTAATGAAGACTGGACACCTTTCCTAGAGGAAGTTTCAGAGGGATGCAGTTTTAATTGGCACAAAATTTTGTCAGATAACCTTACATCAGAGGTTATGAATTACAAAGAAGCTAGGTCAAAAGGACAGCCAGTGTCTTTTTATATGTCAGCTTATATCATGGATGCTATTTTCTTTATGACTCCTTTCCCATTAATGAATTGGAGTTGGAATGTTTCTTGCCCAGAGCCTCTTCACAAGTACAACTCAGCTCTCTGGGAAGAAAATGCAAAAAATGCTTTTTATGAGGTTTGTCATTATGTAATTATTCCTCTGCACAAAATATTCTTTGGATGCGAACCTCCTCGCATTTCTAATACCATCATAGAAAACCTCAAGTTAGTTGTTGACTGGTTCATTGAGGAAAATTTTTCCTATGTTAGGGTTTATGGTTGTTCTATTCCGCCTCATGCACTCCCAAAACTTTTACCAGATAGGTTGATATGCAGAGAAGTGGCTTATCAGCTAGTCAATGGTGGTATTGGGCTAGAATTAAAAGCTCAACAGAAAAAGGCATGGCCATCTTTTCTTGTTTATCTAGGAAAATTCGTTTTATTAAACATAGGCCATTCTAAAGCAGAAGCCGAGTCGATGGACAAAGTGAAATTAGCAAGTATAGAGCACAGGAAACAGGACCCTTACCAAATAATCAGTCGGCATTTCACACAATGTAGTTTGAAAGCATATGAACATGAATTTTTAGTTTATGATGATGTTTTTAAAAATGCTAAATCTTATGAGGAAGTGCAGAGCTGAGTGCAAACCTTGTCACCTAATGCACAGGTGGGGTTTGCATCTTTTCAAAGAAATAGACGATGCTGTCTGCCAAAGATTTTACAAGGCGAAGTGTCAACTTCAATACCAGAGCAAGAAACTATTCCTCCGGGGTTTGAAACCATTATTTAGGATAAGCCAAGTGACCAAGATAAATTAAAAGATTCTGAAATACCTTCTCAGAATACAGAGGGTTCTCAAACCAAAAAACCACAAACAGAAAAAAGGGAAAAGGAATAGAAACAAGTCCAATAATCCTGGATGATATTCCAGAAAATGTTGGAGGAACAGCTTCAAAGGAACTTGGCAGTCCTATTACAGCATTGACCCCACTACAGTCTACTTTCGGAACCCCTCATGAAGGAGTTCTATATGTAAGTGAATTAGATCCAATCACCAGAGATGAAATCCCTTCGTCTGATTATTTTTTCAGTAAAAAACGAAGAGCTATCTTGAAACAGGAAATACATCCTGTAGGAGAAAGAACGATAAAAAAACATAAAATTATCATTGATGGAAAGAAGCTAAATGAAGCAGAATTCACTACAGAGCTAGCAGGAACCATGGGTGCTATAGCATCAGCTAACATGTATTCTGTAGGAAATCTAATCACTATACTAGAACAAAAGGATCGGGAAATAATGCAGCTGCAGGACAGATTAAAGGAAAATGAAAAAATTATTGGCTGGGGAATACAAAAAGGTCTAGAACAAGCTAGACTCAAAGACATGCAAGAAATCCAAAAGTTGAATGAAAATTTGGATGAGGCAAAACACATGATACTGGTTACTCAAGAACAAGTGCAAAAGCTGGGTAATGAAAATAAATCTCTGCAAGATAAAATTATTTCAATTACTAATCAAGTGATTGAAATGGAACATTTCAATACTAAAGCATCAAAGATATATGCAAACATAGAAGAAGAACAACAGAAAATATTTTGCAATCTGGAAATGATCCAAAATTATTTTCAAGAATCTAATACGTCTATGGAAAAGGTAGTTCAGAAAGAAAGAGAAGCTAAAGCAGCAAGGATTTCTTTTCAAAAGGTAATAACTTCTTTACAAAAAGAAGAAACTGGAAAAACACAGAAATTATCCATTTCGGAGCAGTTAAAAGGAGATATAATGATAAAAGTGTGGGAAACAAAATTTGCAGAATATAAAAGAATTACAAAAGGAATCAATGAAGATTGTCAAAGGATATTCAATCTTATTGAAAAAGATTCAGTAAGTATCGGGACAGATGGTCTTTCCGAGTTATTAGGTGAAGTCAACATTAGCAGGTATCAGCTGCAATCAAAAGAAGAACTTGAAGAAAAGAAAGCAGAAATCTCAAATATTAAAATGGTTAACATTGCAGAAATAGATAAGTGGACGATAGCTTCAAGTTCAAAGTTGGAAAAGCTTAAATTCACAGAGAAAACTATAGCAAGCCAGTTGTCAGGCTTACAAAGAAGTTTTTTCTCTTTTGAAGCAAATGAAGTACCCGAGGCTCCTAAGGTCCTGGTAAAATTTTTAGGGAAATATGTTCAATACGTTGAAGCAGATAAAGAAAGTTCTTCAACACAAATTTAAAACTTTGTAAATATTTTTATTTTTTAGAATTTTGAAAGAAATTGTAAACGGTTGACATTAGTTTATGTAACTGTAATATTAGGAAGTTGGTTAGTTACCAACGAAAAAATTTGATACAAAGGTATAAATATAATTTCGAAAGACAGAAATAGGGCTTCAGAAATTTTGGAGAAGGCCATTTTTTGTAATATCAACTTTGAAGTTCATCGAAATATAAACCGCAAACAAGATTCTGGATCCTGCAATTTCGTGACTATGTTTCTTCCCTTGTTTATCACGCTTTGTTAAATTTTCCTTTTAATGTGTGTTTCTAACCAATAAATCAATTTGATGTTATATACATTTTTGTTTATCATTTCAGATTGGTTTGGATGTTGAACGTATTACAGTCTTTCCTCTTAAATTACTTTAGTAATTTTAAGACCTGTAAAACCTTTTGTTCCTTAATATTTCATTATGTTAGAAGTTTTGTTTCTTTCATCATTGTTAATGGAAATATAAGATTATTTCTAGATAAAAGCCTTATATCTCTCTGTATTGTGTTTCATTGTTTACAATTTCAAAATTGTCACAAAACCAGGAAACGACCTTGATTGTGTTTTTACATTACCGTTTTAGATTTCAAAGTTATTCTCATTAATATCAACTCTGAAAATATGAAGTAACCAATTCATAAAACACCATTTTACAAATCTTTAAAACCCTATCACCCATGACAGTCCCTAGTGGCAGACAACCTAACGTAGAACCTGGTCTTCAGGATCAGACCAGCATTGCCCTAAACTTATTTAATATTATTCTGCAAACAGCGACCAATAGGGCTGAATTAGAAATATCATGGGCTGCTATTGAACGTGATATTAGCATCCAAGAGCAATGGGAAGCAAGACAGAGACAGTTGAGAAACTGAATCTGATCTAGTCTTTCTTTGTTTCTTTATTTCAAAACCTTATTATAAAAACCTTTTTTTGGATGCCTTGACGGTATGTTTTATATCCTTAAAACATAAACTCAGGAACAACAATTTTGGTGGTGAAGGAGGAGGAAGGGGTTTGTGAACTGGTGGAGGCTTGGCTTAGGGAGCAGGAGTTGGTTTTGGCGGTGAAATATCCACCTTGGTAGGAGGTGGAGATTTGTACTTGTATGGAGGAGAAACTGGCACCGCGTTAGGAGGAGGTTTACTATGAACGAGCGACGGTTTCTCCACTAATGGGGGCTTGGGGACGGGTGTGAGCACATGGGACGGCTTATAATGGACTGGAGATGGAACGTGAGATGGAGGAGGAGGTGATTTATAAGGGTATGCCTTCGGAGGTGGGGATTTATTGTATGTGGCAGTTGACGGATTCGTTGCACAAATGAAGCCAACAATCAGAACCAACAATAACTTGGAATTGAATTGAACGTCCATCTTTGAGAGTATTGTGAGAAGAGAGCTACTAGATTGGTATGACATACTTTCATAGGTCTCATATTTATAGGAGCCCATAAAGGCTTAGAGGAAGTGGCGGTGGGAAATTGTAGGGGAATTTCATTCATTCAAAGCGCGTGGGGTCATCTCGTATAATGTATTAATTAAGTAAAACATTTATATAATATTAATTAATACATTGTTAAAGCATTAATATAATAATACAGTAAAAATATTATTAATATTAATATAATAATAAAGTAAAAGGTCAATTGGGTGTAGCTTGGATGGTTGTGAGGAATGATTGTTATCTTCCCCGCGTTGTTCGATTCTCATAATGGAATGAATAAAGCTCATAATGAGTATGTTGTAATGGCTTAAAGTAAAAAACTAATAATACATTCTTAAAGTAATAATAAAAAAAGTTATTTCATACATTTAATACATTAAATGAATTAATAAATACATTAGTAAAGTATTAATATATTAATGTATAATGTAACATATTTAATTATTAATAAATTAATAATACATTAATGATT
>SNQJ01S0173113.1:20147-33889 GCA_010110895.2 Picea sitchensis
AGAATCTGAATAACCAATGAGATGGAAGTCTAAAACTTTAGAATATTTGATGGCATATGATTGAGTGCCTTTTAAATATTTGAGCACTCATTTTGTTGTTGTCCAATGACCTTCACACGGCTGATGCATAAACCTTGAAATTATTCCTACAACAAAAGTTATGTGAGGACGAGTAGTAGTAAGATAAATTAAACTTCCAACAAGTTGTTTGTACTTTGTTGGATCTTCAAATGCACTACCTTCATTTAAAGTAATCTTTAGATTCTACTCCATTGGAGTAGAAACAAGATTACAATCCTTCATCTCAAATTTGCTTAATAGTTCTCCAATATATTTCTTCTGAGAAATAAAAATGTGCTTCGGTTTTTGATCTACTTCGATCCCGTAGTAATCCCAAATCTATCATATCAAAAACCTTGTGCAACTCCTTTTTAATAGATCCTATATAATCATCATTATTTCTTGTGATAAGCAAATTATCTACATAGACAACTAGATATACAACCGATCTTCCAACTTTCTTAACAAATAAAGTTGCATCATCTAGATTGAAATGCTTATAATTCAACTTGAGAAGATGTTCAGTTCAATTTTCATACCAAGCACGAGGTTCTTGTTTTAAACCATACAATGATTTTATCAATTTGCATACTTTATGTTCTTTTCCTTTAACAAAAAAACCCTCTGGCTGCAACATATTAACATCTTCTTTTAAATCTCCATTTAGGAAGACAGTTTTTACATCCATGTGATGTATTTTCCATCCTTTTTGAGCTGCAAGAGAAAATAAGGTTCTAATAGTGCCCCATTTCTCTATAATCAAGACCTTCTTTTTGTGCATACCCCTTTGCTACAAGTCTTGCTTTGTGCCTATCAAGAGAACCATCAACTTTATATTTAATTTTATAAATCCACTTACTACCAATTGGTTTGATGCCAATAGGAGGATCCACCAACCTCCAAGTGCCATTTTTAATAAGAGCATCATACTCTTTTTGCATTGCATCTTTCCATTCATTACAACTAGTGGCTTCTTCAAAAGTAGTAGKTTCATTAACAACAWAAAAGTTTAACTCAAATTCACCAWACCTTTTTGGCATTGTCTTGGTTCGTGTTGATMTGCGTACTGATTGCTGCAATGTTTGCTCAGTTTCAAGAGTGTTTGAAATAGGTTMTTCARGACCATTATTATYMTCCAWTTTTTCCTCAGTAGGAACATTATTATCAACCAATTGTTCTTCTACAGAAACATTATTATCATAAAAAACATTGCTATCAACTATTTTTTCTTCATTCTTTGATGTGGTCTCATTCTCTGGTGTTGTTGAAGGAAAATCCACATACTGGTCTAGAATATGAATTCCCCCCTTCAGGATGTGGGATATCACTATCCCATTCATAATAAAACTTTTTGGAAGAGAATCTATCCAAATGACTGAGTTGCCTATCAATAGTAGAAGCATCTTTAGCAAATTGGAGAAAAACAACATCTCTTGAAATAACAAATTTCTTGTTTTCCTCATCATACAATCAATAAGATCTGGAGGTATTAGAATACCCCAAGAAAAGACATTTGCGACTTCTTGCACCCAATTTTTCATGTTGTTGTTTAGGAATTAAATCATATCATGGAGAACCAAAAACTCTGAAATGTTGAACAACAGGAAGACGATTATACCACAATTCATAAGGGGACTTATTATTGATGGCAGTAGAAGGACAACGATTGTGAATATAAATGACATAAAGTATTGCTTCTCCCCAAAACATCAACTTGACATTCTGAAAAGACATCATTGACCTTACCATATTAAGCAAAGTTCTGTTCATGCGCTCTGCTACACCGTTCTGTTGTGGAGTATAAGGAACGATGGTCTGATGTTTAATACCATTATCTTGTAAGTACTTTTAAAATTCATTAGAGGTGTATTCACCACCATTATCTGATCATAGAGTGTCAATATTAAGTTGAGTTTCATTTGTAATCCATCAATGAAAATTCTTAAAAGTTGCAAAAACCTAAGATTTCTCTTTCAACAGATAAACCCAACACATCCTGGTGTAGTCATCAATAAAAGTCAACAGATATTTATTACCATTTGCAGATTGAACATGCATGGGCCCACATAAATCAAAATGTATGAGACCTAACTTTCTGGAAGCTCGGGAAGTAGATCCATAAAAATGTTGTTTACAATGCTTGCCTAAAATACAAGCATTACATGGAGAAAGCTTTCTTGGAATAGTAGGAAGCCCTTGAATACCTTGTTGTTTCATAATCCAGATACTATCATAATTAATATGACCAAAACGAGCATGCCACAATAAGCTGGAAGACAAAGTATCACTATGCTGAGCCAAAAGAGTTGAATTAGATTGAAAAGAGGATGTCCCTTTAATTTTTAAAAGTTTGTCTTCTTCAATACCAATCATAACAATCACCTCAATAATTAACTGAATATAAAACACAAATCAATCTCTTATTTCAATTATACCATCAAACATATGTATAGAATGTCCTTGATGCCTGATATGTATGAGAGACATCGCATTTATTTTTAATTGAGGAATGTAAAGAACATCATACAAAATATAATCAGCAAGTCCTGGTAGGCGAAGTCGAATAGATCCAATTACTGAAGGATTTAACTCGGACTTATCGACAAAATAAACTATTCCATCAATGTGATTATTGAATGTTTCAAAAAAATCTCTTCTGAAGGTCACATGGCAAGTGGCTCCAGTATCTAAAATCCAAGTGTCTTCCCAAGAAGCAAAAGAAGTGCTAAAAACTTCATTTATACTAAGATTACAATGTGCAACAATATAGTTGGTAGATTCAGGTGGTTTTCCTTTATCTGGAGGTTGTTTCTCTTTCTTCTCACTAATCCTATCCCAAGGAGTGTGACAATGAGAAGAGGTATGACCTAGTTTACCACACCTATAGCACTTAAGAGATTGTTTATCATTCTGAAAATGTTTTTGTTGTGTATCATCTTGTTGTCTGTCTCCTTGATGATAATGACCCCCCCTTCCTCTAAATGGTCTCCTACCATGACCTCTATGACTATTGTCAAATCTAGCAGACTCTCCTCTAGGTTTCTGCTCTTTCTGTGCAAGACACAAAGTCTCAACTGTGGAAGTGGAAAAATATTCCTTCTTCCCAAAAGCTTTCTCTCTTTCAACAATTTTGTCTACAAGTTTATCAAAATTCATGGCTTTCATCTGTCCACTGGCTTGAAGAGACTCTAAGTAGTTTAAATAGGTAGGATATAGGGATTTAATAAATGTTGTGAGTTGTAAATCAACTTTGACACCAGTTGAGTCAATATCATGAAAAAGAGCTTTAATTTCGGAATCTAACTTCATGGGATTGTTATCTTTTAGTTCCAGATTAAACAACTTCATCAACAATTGTATAATTTCTAGCTCCGAATGGGAGTCATAAAGATATTTTAATTTCTATAATGCTTTAAATGTTGTGGTGCTGGAAAGAATATGTCTTCTTACCTCTTCAGTGACCGAGGTAGAAATTAAAGCATGTGCCTTTTTATCTTTACTCTTCCAAATTACAAGTTGACTGGCATCTGTAGGTTGCTTTGGGTCATTGTCATCCTTGCCTTCACAAATTGCCTCCCATAAATCATTAAAAATAAGAGTATTTTTTATTTTTCGAAACCATTCTTGGTAATTTTCTTGTTCGGAGAGCACTACTCCCACAATTGATACTAATGAATGCATTGTAAACTAATCTCTATAAATGAAATTCCACTTGCACAAGAAAAACAAAATAAAATCTCACAACACCTTCGATCTTGGATGCTCTGTAGGCTGCTCACAGCTGCTCCCGTACACAAGCCCAGTGACTGGATGCTGGAGGGCCTTCGGGTACTTGCTATCCCTTTACTGCAACTACACTGTCATAGGTGGCTCCTCTCGAATTTGGAGCTCATGTAGGCACACAATAGCATGGAGTTTTAAAAAAACGTGGTTTAAAAAAACCATGGCTCTGATACCACTGTACACAGGCCAAATATAAACTCCACAATTAAACAAACAAAAAACACAGATCAATCTCTTATTATTAAAAGCGGATGCTTAAACATTATGTATAGGCGGAGGTGGACAATTACAGCTATGCGGAAGTTAGGATAGTTGAACCGCTGGATTAGTTAACATAGACTTGGGAAGAATGGACATAGATTAAAAAACATGAAGAAAAACATAACCCATGTGAGACACCATTGGGCAATCAAGAATTAAAGAGGAATATATAATAATTAGGGTTTCAATGTCAGTTTGATTGAAATAGATTCAATTAAAAGATATAAAAAAATGACTAACTATGGATCTTCATAGTCACAATGTTTTTGGTTAACAAAACAATGTTTTTGAAAATGCTCCTATATAAAAGTAAGAATGTTTTCTCACAATATTTAGGACATGGATTTTGATTGCRAAAATCACCATTTTTTTATTAGTCAAAAATTTAAATCAAAGAGGTTTGAAACGGTTTAGCTATGAAAAGTTTCGACCTATTTCTTATGATAGATCSAGGAAAAGAATCTGATACCATCTGTGGGAAGTACATGAAAAAACAATGAGGATGAAACAAAATAATGCATTTCATTGCCATTGTCGAGTGAAATTTATATTTTGTAATTCCTATTTAAGTGCACCTAAAATACCAAAATTGCACATATATAGTTTTGCATAATCTCTTTGTCTAGCTTCCTCTTATTCAATATTTCAGTTTGCATTATTTTTATATACTAAATCAATTACGTATTCTAATATTTGGAGGAAGAGATCATATGAAACGGTATCAAAGAAATAATATTTTCATAACAATTTTATCAAAGATTTAGTATGAGAACGACTATTTATTAGTTCTTCCTTCACACTTTAAATATTTTCCAGCTTAAAACAGTGTATGTAGTACCCATGTCTAATCAAAACTGTTGGATTAAAGGATTTGGTGTTTAAATTTTCATGTGCGTATCCTTTGGAAACCCTAAAAGTATAACACAATTTGTTATTGGATATTCGGGATATTCTGAATTTGAAAGAATTGAAAGTGAAATAGGATGCCATTGGACAATATAAAATTAAAGAGGAATATATAATAATTAGGGTTTCAATTAATATAGATATAAGGACATCTTTCGATCTGATTGGGAAACCCTAGCGCTCTACAACCCTAGTACTCTGTAACCGTGAAGCTTCTAATGTGCACTCTGACACCAGAGCTCTGCCGCTAAATTCCAAACTATGAAGGCAAACACCTCACGAGATTCCTGCACACCCAGAATGAGCTCGGGAGAGGGGGGGAAACCCCCCTAGTACAATGACATCACCGCCAACGAAAAAAATAGAATCTGTGCTAAGTGCCCTGCCTTTGAGCCACCGACACACCTGCGGGATCAACTCTTTACCCAAGAACAAGGACTCAGAAAAGAAATGGAGCTAGAACCCAACACATCTCATCCACAAGCTTCCAAAGGATGGGAACTAGGCAAGTGTATACCACAAATGGACAAACCCCCACACTATCACACCAAATCAACTCAGGTAGGGGAGCACACTCAGTTTATGATGGATCATGCATTAATCAAAAAATTCTTGGGCCTTTGGCCGACTGAACGAGATCTCACATGCTGGATCAAGGACTGGTGGAACCCCAAAGGTGATTATGAAGTCCATATTATATCCAAGGGCTTCTTTACAATAATCATGTACAACCTCGAAGACAAGGACAAAATCTTTGACAATGGACCGTACTTCTACAATTCAGCGGGACTGTTTCTGAGATTTTGGATAGACAGATTCAACTCGGAGAAGGAGGAATTTACAAGAGCACCAGTATGGATCCATCTGTACTCATTGCCCCAAGAATTCTGGCTGGAAGAAATACTCATGGGCATCGAAAACGCCATGGGACGATACGTCAAAGCTTCAGAAGCTACAAAGATGAGGAAGTACACCTCATATGCCTGTATATACATCTATATGGATATATCAAAGGCCTTGTTAGGATCTATCATGCTTGAATACTAGGACGATGACAGGAACCAAACCATTGACTACGAACACATACCCTTTCAGTTCAGGAAGTGCCACGAGCACAGTCACCTATTCAGAGACTTCCCTCTGAATTCTACAGCCACCAAGTTCAATGAAAGAAAGCAAAAGGATGGCTTTGCCAATGTCACAGGAAGACGAAAGAAGCCATCAAGGAAATGGAACCAAAGCTCGATCTCAAAGATCCCCACTAAAAACTCCTATGACGTTTTGAATCAACTGCCAGAAGAGGAGGAAATACAGAACCCCCATCAAGCCACAATGAAAGCGAAGGGAAAAGCACTGAATGGCCAATTACAACCCACTCAAAAGAAGAAACCCATGCAACACAAATAGGCACAGAAGGAGACACCACCATGCTCATGGATGAAACAGATCTGGCAGATATAGACCTGGAAAAGCTGGAGGAAGCCCTCAATCAAAAAGACCTGCAACATATCCTGGTAGATCAGTTCTGTAAAGTTCATAAAGTGTTTACCAACTCCACAGCGGGATCTACAGCTAGACTGGGTATTACAGTATATCCAAGATCAGAACCCAAAAGAACAACCAAGGAAAACAAGAGAAGGGGACGCAAACCAACCCATCAACTTATTAAAGAGGCAGGGCACCTGATGATCAATTCAAGCCAGATACAGAGGTTATCGGAGGTATACCTCCACCCCCCTCCACCTTCCTCATGATGAAGACAATAACTTGGAATATCAAAGGGCTCAATGGTAGGTCCAAGCAGAGGATCATCCGAGAATGTATTAAAGCTGAGAACTCGGACATCCTTCTTCTGCAAGAAACTAAATGTGTAGGGCAGGAAGCTGAAAACATCTTCTGACACAGCTGGAGAGGCTGTGATTTCCTTTACCAAGATTCATTGGGAGCCTTCGGAGGACTAGAAATTCTCTGGAATCCACACACAGTCTCTCTGCATCATCCCTTCTCCATGACCGGTACTCTAATGGCTCACTTCACAGTCACAGGATCCACCAAGGAAGGAGCCATCATGAATGTCTATGGTCCGCAGACTGCCCAAGAAAATGAGAGCTTCATGCAAACCCTTCAGCATGTCAAAACTCTTTTACATACGCCACACTAGATCGTTGGCGGCGACTTCAATATGATGCTGATGCTGGAAGAGAAAACTGGAGGAACAAAACTGCTAGAACAGGACAGTGGTAAGTTAAAAACCCTAATAGAGCAATTAAACATGGTTGACATGGAAACTCGAAATGGAATCTTTACCTGGTCCAATAGAAGAACAGGACACCAACATGTAGCCTGCAGATTATATATCTTTCTCATGGTTGAAGCCCTTCTTGAAAGTGACCAGGCAATGGAAGCAAACATAATGCCAAAATTAGGGTCGGACCACTAGCCTATTGCCTTCTGTCTGGACCCGAGTATCACCCCCAGGCCCAAACCCTTCCGCTTTGAAAATTTCTGGCTCACCCACCCAAACCTCCACCAGTTGGCTCACACCTGGTGGGCCCAGGCGGAAATAGATCATGGTACTCATATGTATAAATTACAACAGCGTCTCAATAACTTCAAGCAACATTTGAAGAGCTGGAATAAATCCACTTTTGGAAACATATTCCTAAGGCAGAAGGAGATCGAGGGCCAACTTGAAGAACTTCAACGAACCTTCATCTCAGGTAGCAGAACTCCAGACCTAGTGAAGGAAGAGGAGCAACTACAAGCAGAATTAGAGGTTTGCAGAGAACAAGAAGAAATCCTATGGAGGCAAAAATCCAGGGTTCAATGGCTTAAATAAGGGGAGCGGAACACAAAATTCCTTCACAGAGCGATGACACACCGAATATACATCAATTGCATCACCCAATTGGAGGACGCTCAAGGTATCCCTATAAGAGATCATGACCAAATAGTGAGCAAACTCAACTCCTACTATAAATATCTCCTCACAGAGACCAATATGAATAGGGAAGAAGCAATCCAGAAAATAACCAAGCACATACCCCCGCTGATTACCCCTGAGTGGAACATAGCACTACTAAGGCCAATCACTCAGACTGAAGTGGATACGACAGTAAATGAAATGCCCCCAGGAAGAGCACCAAGTCTGGATGGCTTCACCACAGAATTTTTCCATCACTGCTAGGACATGATCAAGGAAGATGTCTGGCTGGCAGTCGAAGAAACAAGAACCTCTGGACAAGTTCTCTCTGCACTCAATGCAAAGTTCATCACTCTAATCCCTAAGGAGGAGCGAGCCACACACCCAAATGAGTTCAGACCAATCTCCCTCTGCAATGTCATATACAAAATAATCACAAATGTTATTGCTACTCGCCTCAAGCCGCTCCTACCTTTCATTATTTCCAATGAGCAAGTTGGTTATGTAGAAGGACGAAAAATCATGGACATTGTCATCGAGGACAATGAGGTGATCCACTCCTTGAAAGCGAGCAAAACACCAGGTATGCTTATCAAACTCAATCTCTCAAAATATTTCGATAGATTAAGCTGGCAATACTTGCATTTTGTGTTGGAGTCCTTTGGCTTTGATAAACTCTGGGTCAAATGGGTTCTCAAGCTCACCTACTCTTCTTTATTTTCCATTCTTGTCAATTGGACACCCTCCCAGCCCTTCCATTCCACCAAGAGAATCATACAAGGTGATCCTCTCTCCCCATTCCTCTTTGTGCTCATGGCATAAGGATTAGGTCGCTACCTCAAAGCAACAGTTCTTGAGGATTCCCTCAAAGGGCTACCCCTTCATAACCTCCATCCGATGCCCTTGCATAACCAGTTTGTCGACGACACCCTTCTCATGAACACCCCCACGGTCAGAGAGGCCACCAAGCTCAACTCAATTCTCTTTGATTTCACGGAAGCCTCGGGCATGCCTCTAAACCTAGACAAATCCAAACTCTACTTTTTCAACACGCCAGCCTCGGTTCAGAATCACCTTTCAAGACTTCTAGGTATTTCTAAAAGTTCCCTCCCATCCATCTACCTAGGCATACACCTAACTGGAGAGCCAGTGCGATCCATTTCATGGGACAACCTGCTCCTGTCTATAGCCAACAGGATGAATAACTGGACCTTTAGACTGTTGAATATTGCTGCCAGACTGGTCCTTCTCAAGTCAGTCCTGCAAGATCTGCCCACCTACCTCTTTACTGCTCTGGCAGCGCCCATCTCGGTTATTAGGGCTATCAGGAGCCTCCAACGGAATTTCCTATGGCAGGGACAACAAAACAATAAAAAGTGGGCTTTAGTTGGATGGGACAAACTTTGCAAACCCAAAAAGTTCAGAGGGCTGGGAATACGGGATACGGGAAAGCTTAACCAGGTCATGGGAGCCAAGATGTGGTGGAGGTGACTGCAGCATCCAAAAGAACTCTGGGCACAAATTTGGAAACAAAAGTATGCCCTGAACACACAGCCTAACCAATTAATTAGATTCAATGAACATATAGAGGGATCCAATATATGGAACACTGCCTGGCAAAATCACCCCCTGATCCAGAAGCATGCTTTCTGGGAAGTGAGAAATGGAGAAAGCACACTCTTCTGGTAGGACTCATGGAACAGCTACCCCCTCTCAGTGACTTGGAAAGCCTCAATTCTCTTAAACAAAGATTACAACCGAATATCTTCAGAACAGTTAAAGACTTCTGGATTCCAACTCACAGAAGCCAACCTTGGAGACAGTGAAAAACAAGGCGAACAGAATTACAGATCACGGATGATATCGACCTTCTACCTTGGCAGGTTTGCGCATTGCATCGGAAAATTCCAATCACAGAGGGACCAGACATACTTCGATGGGGCCACTCTATAACAGGCATCTTCTCGGTCAGCGAAGCATACTACCTACAGGGAAACTACCACAACCAAATCCCCAAAACAATCTGGAGCAAAGTCTGGAAATCCTTTCTCTGGCCCAAGGTCTCCATTTTTCTTTGGCTCATAGCTCAAAACCACATCCTCACTTGGGATAATATTTTAAAGAAAGGCTTTATAGGTCCCTCCAGATGTACCCTTTTTCAACAAAGAGAGGAAACCATGAAACATCTCTTCAACAATTTCCACTACAATCAACAGATCTGGGATTGGGGGGCCCAAGCCATGAAACACTCCAACCGAAACTGAGGTAGCATCAGGGACACCCTCGCTAATTGGGAGACAATCTCCTTCCAAAATTCAATTCTCCAAAGCATCTGGTAGTTTCTTTCAGGGTTCACATTATGGGTAATTTGGAAAGAGAGAAATAAGAGAATCTTCCACTCAAAAGCCTCCCCTTCCACCATTACGTGGGAGAGGGTTAAGAAGCTAATCCAAGAAAGAGTCCATAGTATATCTTGGCACCACGAAGACCTGCAATTCGTTCCCGAGGAGGATAGCATTCTTAGAGGCTGGGACATGCAAATTTGTGTGCAAACTCAGGTGAAGACTAAAGGCAGACGAGCTAACAGCCCCACGTTATGGACCCCACCCCCATCAGGCTTCATCAAGCTAAACTTCGATGGGGCCTCCAGGCGTAACCCTGGACCAGCTGGTTTCGACACAGTCCTTCAGAACCACACTGGTGAGATCATTCACCTGATGGATGACTTTTTGGGGGAGAATACAAACAATGTGGAGGAGCTCATAAGCCTTGTCAGAGGCCTCCAAGATGTCGTTCAAAACCATTACCATCAGATCATCGTTGAGGGAGATTCCCAAATTATCATCCTACTCACTCCAAAATCCTACATGGCGAACTCCCTAGGCGGATCTCTCCCTGTTGGAGAGTCTCAGCACTTCTGGAGGATTTTGGATATCTCATCCACCCCAATCTCACTTTAATCCATTCTCATGTGAAACGAGAAGCAAACAAAGTTGCGGATCACCTAGCAAATACTGGAGTTGACACTAAGTCATAATTCATATATTAGCAAGCCCATCTCTCTGATGATACAGACCTCTCAAGGCGATGCAGACACCTTGCATACAGAGACTCCTCAGCCCTGAATGGGGTGACATGCGGTGACGCCTCGCCACATGGCTCAACATCAAGCCACAGCATAAATGTTGATGGTCGCCACCCATCCTCTCCGCATTTACGATGGCAGCCGACCATTACAACCGCTATACGGAGGAGGGACTTCTCCCTCGCGCGAAAGCTCTTGCTCAGACCACAATCAATATGATAGGGTTAATGGGAAGCCAGGCGAATATGTCATTTGGTTATTCAAAAATTCAAGAGCCTAGTTAGAGCTAGTTCGCTCTTGTTTTGGACCTCCCCGCCGGTTGGTAGCTCTGGTGCAGCTTTGTTTCCCTATCGTCTTGGCTCACTTTCATTTCGGTGCATTCTCTCTGTATTTTTATCCACCCCTCTTCAACTATCACTAGGAAGCGAGGCAGGCCTCACCGAGGCTCGGCCTGGTACACCCACAAAGAGAAAAGGAAAAGGAGGAAGAACCTAGAGCGATCTCTGTCGATGGCGACTTCCATTCTCCGACAAAGGGCACACGCTGACCAATTAGCACTACATGCCATTATTGCTGAGCCTGGGACAGAGCGTAGCATTCATACCATGGAAATTAATCCTAGAAGCAGTCTGGAGGGAGGTGTTGAGGACGAGTTTCCAAACTTCTATGTTGACGAAATGCCATACCTGGAGGAATTAGTGACCACCCTGGAACCCCAAGCCATGGCATCGGATTTACAGGCTGATAGTGGTCCTAAAGATGAGCCGACAGATGAATTCTCTATTTGTATAATTGAAGAGATACCATGGACGGGTGACTTTAGCCCCACTAGCCATGCTGAGAAGGCAACGAACGAGGACAAGGCCCAGGACAATGCTTGCACAGAAAGGAACATGGACAAGACCAGAGCAGGGAGGAAGGCATATGCGGCTGGAGTAGGACCGAAGGTGATCGAGGCCAGAGCAGGGATGAACGTGGAAGTGGGGAACGAAACCTTCGACGACGTAGGTAATCATGACTTGCATGGTCCACTCCTCCGTGCAGAGCATCTGGCTCTGGTGTTCGAACTCCGAGGCCACATGGCAGACCAGGAGCACAGAGCCCTCCTCATGGGACAACATATGGACTTGCTCCTTGATGCGTACTCCAACTCTCCAGCAAAGAGGAAATGTCCATTCTGTGCGCAGTCGTTCGCCATCCCAGCTAGGTCCACGTGGCAGACAGGTAAGGGCGACAGGTCACTGGGTATCTAAGTTATCTTATGCTAGCTTGTTTTATGTTCAATCATGCTGTTGCTACATGTAAACTTGAACTCTGGCCATCTGTCTTGGTTTCCTTCGGGCATGACAGAGGGAAAAATAGTTTTTAGCTTACCCTCCTAGACTCATCTCACTCCAAACCATGTTGGTTTTCGGTAAAACGACAACATTTTTGGTGGCTCAGGACGGCTATATTTCTATGTATTTTGTCAATGTTTCTTTGATAACTTAATATAGCAGGTACTATATTTTTTACTTAAAAATATATATATATATAGATATAATGACAAGTCGAACTTGTAGTCGAGCAGTTTCATATATACTTTTATGACTCGATGGTTGAAGACATTAATATGCAGAGGTAGCTTAAAAGAGACCGAAAATGAGGTAGCTTAGAAGAGACCGAAAATGCATTCCTTTAGTTTTCATCTCATTTGCAGTTCTTGAATTTGTCATAGAACTTGATACAATGGATATCTCAATAATTGTAGATTAACAATAGTGTATAATTAGCAAATACTATATCCACGCACATAACCATAGCTAATCTTTCCTGAATTTGGCAAAAAATTGGTTATAAATATGTATTTTTCTGAATTTCTCAAATAATTGGTTATAAATATGTATTTAAGAGTAGAGTAATATGTATTTAGAAGTAGGGTAAGTAGTAAAATTATAACTTTTACAACAATTGTTGTGAAATTTGTTTAAATTGAATTTGGAATTTGTTAATTTATTAATTTAGTATCATTTAAATTTAATTGGTTATATTATTTAATTGTTTATATTATTTTAATATTAATCATGTTAATATTAATCTTAACATTAATGCTAATATTAACAATAACTTTAATATTAACAATAATGTTAGTATTAATCTTAAGATTAATCTTAATTGTAATATTAATATTTATGTTAATGTTAATGTTAATATCAATATTAATATTAACATGTTAAGGGTAATGTTAATGTTAACATTAACATTAATGCTAAGGTTTATATTAGTATTTACATTAATTTTAATATTAATATTTCCTTTAATATTAATGTTAATGTATATCTTAATATTATATTTAATGTCAATCTTAGTAATGTTAAATGTTGATCTATAATAGGTCTATTTCCTATGTTAATGTTGATCTTATGTATGTCTCCTTTTTTTTTTTTTCTCTTCATGACAAGTGTCTTTTCTCTCATTAAAGGAGATGGTCTTCTCAATAAAAGAGGATTTTGTCTATTATGAGTTTATTCAATGACACTTTAAAATTGTGTTTTTTAAAATGTTTTATTTGTTATTATTATGGAAGGTCATTATCAATATTTTATTCAATAATTTACTTTTCATGTGTGTATTCATGTTGTGTTGATTATACATACTACATCTAATTAATTAAAGTTGTATTTTTCTTAACTAGGGTTATAAAACAATTTGTATACTTCCCTTTTATGTTGTATTTTTCTTAAC
>SNQJ01S0173114.1:3406-23296 GCA_010110895.2 Picea sitchensis
GTTGGGTGTATTCTTGGAAGAAGACGCCATCATGAGAGCTCAACAATTTGAGCTCATATATTCTCAGTCTAGTTTATTATATAACATCTTGCCAGATGCACCATGCTCAATACTGGATAAAACTAGATAGAGAGTTGGACCACATGTTGATGGTATTGTTGGTTCAGCACACACAAAACCCGCTGAGAAATTGACGAAGTAGTTACAAGAGTTATCTATACAACACACATCGGCCAACCAAACCACCATTTTGGCTACTCCTCCTACCCAAATGTCGGAAGTACACACAGTGTAGTTGACTAACCCAAAGGCCACCCAGCAGCCTGAAGAAAAGAAAAAACAACGAAAGAAGGGTAGGGGGGATAAAAAACCCACCAATAATGCTGGCAGGGACAACACTGAAAAATAGAAGGTGAGGTATCCATGCAACTTGTGCGCGGAAGACCACCCGACCCATTTATGTCCCTGACTTGCAGAGGCCCAAAAATTTGTCATGCAGCAACAACAGGCAGTGTTGACCAATCCATTTCAACATGGGAAAAATCTAACTCAAGCCTCTGCAAGCACAGAAGGGGGCAGCCAAGAACCCTGTCCGCCTACGAACAACCCTGCATCCGCGAATGCATATATGGTTAGGGGTGATTCTTTTATATCGACTAGAGAGCACGACTATAGTAAACCAATCACTTCTGAGAAGGGTAAAGAAGCTGACCTCCCATCTCTTCCTCTACAGATTGAGAAGACGTTGGGAGAAACAATGACACATATTCCAAAAGGTGCATTTAAAAAAGCTTCTCATAACCCAAATGCAAGGGCCGCCCAGAAATACTCTATGGTGGAGGATTTATCACAAACCCCTTCTGTGATGTCTGCTTTGGAGGTCCTCCAAAGTTTCCCTTCCTAGAGGAAAGCCTTGTTAATCTCTATGAGCTCTACCGAGACTTGTAATCTGTGTACAATCATGTTGGATACAACCGAATTAAAACCTTGTCTGCCTTACCACGTAGAATTTTAGATAGTAGTGGATTATCCCAAAAAATATTTTACTCGGAATATCTTCCACACTATGGTTCATGAGGGCACCTCAACATGCGTTATGTCATTGGCATGTTGGAAGGCCATTGACCAACCCGTTTTGTCTCAGTCACCTACTCTCCTCACCGCTTTCGACGGTCGTTCTTTCCAACCACATGGTATCATTCCTTCTTTCCCCATACAGTTAGGAGGGAAGACCATGTGCATCAAAGTTGAGGTAGTTGATTCTCCCCTCGACTATAAGCTCTTGTTAGGAAGGAGTTGGACTTATGCTATGCAAGCTGTGGTTGCTACAGTCTTCCAGGTCTTGTTTTTTCCGCATGAGGGTCGGATAGTGACCATTGATCAATTGTCTTTCTCCAGAACTGACCCTGCTTTGGGGGCATCCATGGTCCCGATGATTGATAATCATCAACCAGGTGTCGTCAACGTAGGGGTGGGTTTGTGCCCATATTTGATGGGTACCTTCGATTACCCGCCCCCTCAAGGCGATATCAAGTTTATATCCAATCACCGTAAGGTTGATATTTTTCAAGTTTCATCATTCTGCATGACTTACTTCGAGGATCCATGGATACTTCCTTCCCCATTGGCTACAATGGATGAGACAAGGCACCCAGGCATGTCCATGCCCTTGTCTGCAGCTGAAGTAGAGTACTCTTTAGTCCAGTAAGCTTCAGCTAACACTGATCTAACTCCTGCACAAGAGTTAGATCCACTTCTAGAGCCTATTTGGGCTCAGGGTTATCTCGCTAACACCGATTCGTTAGACTTAGTCTTGCCTTCTAACGAAGCAGTAATCGAAGCAATAACTATTCCAGACAAACCTTGGGAAGACCTTCATCACAGATCATATTTTCTCCTAGAGTTAAGACAAATCAAAGCTGGAGAATTCACCGTGACCATGACAGGAGATCAGTCATGTCCTATTAATCTCTTAGCTACACACAAAACTTATGCTGAAGGCAATATGGCAACTATCGCTGAAACTGTACCGATCAATATCTCCCGAAACCCTGGCATCATGGAGAATATCTTCATCAGAGTGGATTGCTTCCCTGAAGAGATTCAAATCTACACAGATCCTTTCAAAGAATTACGTGACATTTTTTCCTGGTCTTACGAGGAAAGGCTAGGCATCAATCCAAGAATAGTTGAACATGAAATCACAACGTATCCTGATGCCAATCCAGTTTGGCAGAAGCTTCAACCAATTAATCCTAAGAAAGTTGCGGCCATTAAGGTTGAGGTTGAGAAATTGCTAAAGGAAGGTTTTATCTATTCTATCCATTTGACTCAATGGGTATCAAATCCTGTGCTAGTCAATAAAAAACAAGGCATGATTCGTGTATTTACCGATTTTCATGATTTGAACAAGGCATGTCCTAAAGATAATTTTCCAACACCATTCATCGACCAGATCATTGATGAATGTGCTGGTTGCGAAGCCTTTTCTTTCATAGATGGTTTTTTGGGATATAATCAAATACAAATCAAACCCGAAGACCAACACAAGACGAGATTCATTTGTCCTTGGGGTACATTCGCATATCGTAAAATGCCTTTTGGTCTTAAAAATGTTGGAGCAACTTTTCAATGGGCCATGTCTTTTGCTTTCCATGAAATCAAGCATATATTCGATGCCTATCTAGATGATTTAGCATCACAATCTCACAAGAGAACGGATCATTCCAAACACCTTTGACTTATCTTTGAACGTTGTTGCTACTTTCGGATTTGCTTGAATCTGAATAAGTGCATCTTCTGCATAACGTCAGGATGTTTGTTAGGTTTCATCGTATCAACAACATGGATCATGTTCGTTCCTCTCAAGGTGGAGGCAATAATCTAGTTGCCCCCCCCCACACATAGTCATTCAAATTCAGAGTCTATAAGACAAGGCGAACTTTTAACGACGCTTCATTGCCAACTATGCCGAGATCACCAAGGGATTTATGCGCTTACTAAAGAAAGATGTTCCTTTTTATTGGGATGATGTTGCTCAACGCTCTTTTGATGGCTTAAAACATGCCCTCAGAACTACCCCTCTGCTCCAGCCACCTAACTATAACAAAGATTTCTTATTATATTTGGCTGCAGTAGAGTCAACCATTGGCATGGTTTTAGTTCAGGAAGATGACTTGTTCTCTGAATACGTGATCTATTACATGAGATGAGGCCTCGTAGGACTAGAACTCAATTATGATCATATCGAAAAACCTGCATTGGCAGCAGTTCATGTTGTTCAACGGTTCCATCATTACGTTCTGTTTCGCAAGACCATCGTCATTGCTATCATGAATCCATTCCAGCACATGTTGACACAACGGGTAATAGGTGGAAAAATTAGTGGATGGATAGTCATCCTCCAAGAGTTTGACTTAGACTTCGTTTCAACAAAGTCCAAAAAGTCACTGGTCTTTGCAGAGCTTATTTTGGAACTTTCGTTTTAGTCAGGTGACGATGTGCCTGAAGAATCACCTATCTGGGGAGATATGTTTTTGATCACATCTTCAGATCCCTAGTATGGAGATATACTTATCTATCTCAAGAATTTGAAGTGCCCCACTTCTGCTTGTCATGATGAACGTCGACGTATATGCCATTAGGCTAAGAATTATCTCATACTCGATGATATGTTGTATCAGAGAGGTGTAGACTACATCCTATGCCAATGTCTCACTCATGAGGAGGCAGTTATCGTGCTTAACGATTGCCATACTGGAGCTTGTGGTGGTCATTTGTCTGGGTTGGAAATATCCCAAAATAATCTACGAGCAGGTTACTTTTGGCTGAAACTTATCAAAGATTGTATCGAATCGGTCAAGAAATTCCATCTGTGCCAAATCTTCTCTCGAAAGATGAGGACACATCCCACTCCCATGTTTACGGTCATCACCATTGGTCCCTTCACCAAGTGGGGGATTGATTACAACACATGCAACCCCCCTTCAGCAAGGGGGCATTGTTATATCATCGTAGTTGTCGACTAATTCACAAAGTGGGTTGAAGCTATGCCAACATTTAAAGATGATGGAGAGATTGCAGCTCTCTTTTTATTCAACCAGATCATAGCAAGGTTCGGCGTCCCAAGGGAGATTGTCACTGACCATGGAAGTCACTTTCAGAATCAGATGATAATTGAATTAACATCAAATCTTGGGTTACAGCAAGAACATTCATCACCCTACTACCCCCAGGCCAATGGATAGGTGGAAGCTGTAAACAAAACTCTTAAGACTATTCTACAACGAACTATCAACTCAGCCAAGTCGAATTGGCATTTGATGTTATACTCGACATTATGGGCTTAACGAACATCTGTTAAGACTGCAATCGATTTCTCACCTTTTTCAACTCGTTTACGGGATGGAGGCAGTCTTTCCCATCGAATGTCAGATCCCGTCTCTAAAATTGGCAGTACAATTATTTCCAGACACTTCTCCACTCAAAGAATGATTAGTATACCTTGAGCAGCTCAATGAACAACCTCGTGATGTGGCCCTGGCCAATGAGGCTCACAAACATAAGGTCAAGTGTCAATATGATAGGTCCATTCATCCTCGGATTTTTTCTGAAGGCGACCTTGTCCTAGTCTATGACCAAGATAAGGACCCCCTGGGGGCATGCAAATTCAAACCCATGTGGTTCAGGCCTTTCATCATAAAAGAGGTGTTTAAAAAGGGTGCCTATCATCTAGTTGATTTTGAAGGGAATGATTTGGTAGAGCCTAGAAATGGGCTCTACCTCAAGAAGTATTACTCATAGGCAGGTCACTGTGGGTAACTTTTTGTAACATATGTATAGTCTTTGTACTGTTACTTTTTAGTTTATTTTAAGTGTTATGGACATATTATTGATGTTATCTTTCATCATTGTGGCAGATGTCAAGTGACTCCGAGGTGTTCGTTGGGTATGTAGACAGTGCTAGTCGACACACTCAAAGGCTTACCTCCGTATCTTGGGTAATCTTTACACCTTAAGGCCAGTTGTTATCTTCCGGAGGTATATGCTTAGGTGACACCACAAATAATGTCACCGAGTATAGTGCAGTTATTGAATTACTTCATGATGCTTTGTCATTTTGTATCTCTCATCTCCGGGTCTATCTCGATGCTCAACTGGTTGTGTCTCAGTTAAACACAGTATACTGGGTTTATGATCCAACTTTACACCAACGATTCCTTAGGGTACGTATCTTAGAACAAAAAATTGATTATATTACATATTTTCATGTTCCTAGGAGATTAAACCAAGTTATAGATACTCTAGCTAATCAAATTTTAGATTGGAATCTTGCACACATATGAAAGAACATTAACATAAGCATGTAAATATATTATTTGTACACATGATCCATAAGACATAAAAGACCAAAAAAACCATATATAATATCATAAAGTAACCAGATTACATAGATGGACGCAAGCGCCTCAAAAATAGGAACAATAATGAGTCACAGGGCTTATGCCCTAAAACAATATATACAAGTAGTGCTTGTGGCACGTAAAATGTCTAAATAGGTTTAGGACCTATGGGCCCTGTTATACTGGTCCACAGCATGGGCTAAACGCCTCAACAACCAGAACCACATCCGAGGTGCCCCCACTACATGAGGCTGCATGGATGCCAGCAGGTCCTCAATCTCTGCCATTGGGACTGTGCGAGTGAGTGCAGTAAAGTTCTGCTCATCTTGTCTAGGTACCCTCTCATCCTCCCTGGCTAGGAGGTCTCCTGTTGCTGCTAGTCCCCCGGCAGTGTCGAATGCGGCCCCTAGCTGAGGACGTTGCCTATTCCTTGCATAATCGACAGGTCGCACTGGTCCCACATCTGCATGCAACAAACGTATATCTGTCAAATACTCTGGTTATAACAATACTTGGGTCATCTAGTTGGCAAGGATGGCGTCAGGGTGGATCCTAAAAAGATTGAAGCTATGCAATATTGGCCTCACCAAAATACTCTCAAGAGATTGCATGGATTTCTGGTCTTAACAAGGTATTATCGCAAGTTTGTTAAGAATTATGGAAATATTACAGCACCTCTCACTGCTCTCCTAAAAAAGAACTCTTTCACTTGGACTCCAGCCGCTGCTCAAGATTTTCACACCTTAAATATGACAATGTGCACCACTCCAGGCCTGGCCCTTCGTAATTTCACAAAGACCTTTGTGTTGGAATGTGATGCCTTAGGGAAATGAATTGGTGTTGTCCTTATGCAAGAGGGTCGACCTTTGGCCTTTACTAGCAAGAAACCATCTGAAAGAAATCTAGGAAAATTCATCTATGAAAAGGAAATGTTGGTTATTCTGCACGTCGTTGATCTATGGCACCCTTATCTATTGGGGCAATGTTTCCAAATTAAGACCAACCATCAAAGCCTCAAGTATTTTCTGGAACAACGCATTTCCTCCCTAGAGAAAAAATAATGGGTGACTAAGCTCTTCGGATATGATTATGAGATCATTTACAAGAAAGGAAAAGAAAATGTGGTTGTGGATGCACTCTTCCACAAATATGAAGATGAAGGATCCATTTTTTCTCTTTCCTTCACTGTACCATATTGTCTCCAAGTCATTCACCAGGAATGGCTACAAGATCCCAAAAGTTCTCATATGATCCAACAATTGTAGTCCAATGCTCTAGCTTCCCTAGGGTACTCTTGACTCCATGATGAGCTTCAATACAAAGGCTATTTGTATTTAAGTAAACAATCAAAGCTTAAGTCCATGGTACTTTTTGAGCTTCATGCTACACCCACAGTGAGGCACTGCAGGTTCACCAAAACCTATGACAGGGTCAAACGTTCCTTTTTTGGAGATGGTATGAAACATGACATTCATATTTTTTTCATTGAATGTGATGTGTGTCAATGCAACAAGGGAGAAACAATCAAATCTCCAGGCACACTACAACCGCTCCTGATTCTACCTACTATTTGGAAGGATATCTCTATGGATTTTATTATCGGCTTACCCAAATTGGGAAATAAATCAGTCATCATGGTAGTTATTGATCACTTTCCAAGTATGCTCATTTATGCGATCTTCAAAACCCATTTACAACATCCACGGTGGCTCAAATTCTCATGGATCGAGTCTTCAATCTTCATGGCATGCCACACTCTATTGTTTCCGATCGTGACCCAAATTTCACAAGCAACTTTTTGCAAGAATTGTTCAAGCTACAAGGAACCCAATTGCATATCAACTCAGCTTATCATCCCCAAATAGATGGTCAAACAAAAGTTGTCAACAAGTGTTCCGAGACATATTTGAGGTGTTTTTCCTCAGAAAATAAAATCAGTGGGCTCAAGGGTTACCCCTAGCTAAATGGTGGTACAACACTTCATACCATGCAACTACACACATGACTCCTTTTGAGGCGATATATGGACATAATCCACCTTCAGTTCTCTCATACTTACTTGATGTCTCGAAGGTACAGGCGGTTGAACAAACACTTACAATTCAAGAGGCTATTCTCCGTAACCTCAAAGAGAATTTGGTCATGGCACAAAATCGCATGAAGAAACAAGTAGATCAAGGTTGCTCTGAACGTCAATTTATAGAAGGGGATCAGGTGTTTCTTCAACTGCAACCTTACAAGAAAACTTCTCTCAAGGCCGAGAATTGTCAGAATCCAGCACCCAAATTTTCTGGTCCTTATACCATTCTCAAGCATGTTGGACAAGTAGCCTATCAGTTAGCTTTTCCCAGTCATTCAAAGTTGCATCCTGTTTTTCATGTTTCATTCTTAAAGAAGGTGATTGGAACTAAGTGCCAAATTCAAACCAACCTTCCCGAGTTAGACGAAGAAGGATCCATTTGGATACAACCACAAGAAATTTTGGACCAACGTGAGCATTGCATGTGGAAGAGAACCATCAAGGAAGTGTTAGTCCAATGGAAATATACAACTCCATCAGATGCCACTTGGGAACCAACTACCATTCTGCAACAATTTCCACGTCTCAAGCCTTGAAGACAAGGTTGTTTTTAAGGGGGAGGACATGTTAGGGTCCTAACGCACACATAGGTAGAACAATATATTTGGATGTAATAAAGGTCAATATTAATAAGGCCTTGCAATAAAATATAATAAGTCAAATGTAAAAATACCTAATAGTAGCTTGCACTTCTAGAAGCATCTTCCTCTAGATGCTTCTTTTGATAGACATATTTAGTATAAATAAGAGTCAAGGGTATGAGAACCCTAGCTTGGATATTATTGTAATAGATCTCTGCTCAATTGGAGGTTGCCCCCTCCAAGAGGCCCGTGAACATTTATTTCTGAATCAAAGTGTTATTTCTGTTGTTATTCTTATATTATTTCAGTGCTATTGTGGTGATTGTTCTAGTTATATTGTTGTTATTCTTCCATTTCTAGCATTTTATTTCTATTCTGCATACCTTTTATATCTGGTATATTACATTTGATCTTGTTCATTTCTCCTTGTATCTCATCTACCCCATACCTCTTATTATGCTTCCTGACAAGGGATGGACTTGAGATATTATGTGCTCTCCTAATGGAATGTCTTTAGGAGCGATGGTGATGTTTGCTAATAGTTCGTGTTCATCCTTTCTCATCAAGAGACTTGTGACTTCCTGATTTGCTTGAGCCATTCTCCTTATCCAATTTATTTTGAATTATGTCCAAGCTCTGCATTAACTTCATGTTGAATTACTCTTGTTTCTCCTTTTCTTTCATAATCCTTTCATTATAAAAGTTTTGACTTTGGACATCCTTTTGCAAATTTTTAATGGTCTCTACCATATTCATGTTTTCTTCCTTTCCTTCTCCATGTCCATTTGAGTTTGTTCCTTCAATATCCATATGGACATCCATCCCTCTAATCTCATCTTCTTGGATGTAATCCCCCTGTGTGTATTCCATTCATAAGCACTCTATGTTGATCCTGATCTAATCTAAAAATTGTTGAATCAGTAAAATGTGCAACGAATATCTTATGAGTGAGTAGTTATATTCTACTTTTCGATATCTTTCCAACGCCTTATTTCATGCTCCATTCTGAGTTTTGATCAGAAAATTATGAATATTTGAAAATTGTCCTTCTTGGGAGGCAATCTCTGTACAATTGTTCTCCTTATTCAGAGCCGAATTGGATCTTGGACCCATGTTGGATCCTCTAATAAAGTACACATGCCTTATTTACATATTTAATCATAGGTCTGTACAAATCAGAACCCCACAAACTCCTTCTTTCATCCTTGTTTTTTCCTTGAAAGCAACAATTTAGGCACCATATTTCTTTTATTTCGACCAAAGTCTCATATGACCAAGGTATATGAAGAAGCACTTCACTGATGTGAGCTTATCTGGAGCATCGAGAATTCAGGTCTTTGAAACTTCGGGCTTTGGGGGTTTCACCTTCATCAAACTTAGTTTTCCTTGAATGTCGAACTGGAAAACTTCCAAACAGACTCTTCCTTGAAGCTTTAGGTCTCTGGTGCTTCGAAACTTCGGGCTTCAAAGGTTCTGCCTATACCACACAACCTTCCCTTATAACACCAAATTGATAACTCTCAGAGAGTCTCTTTGGAGAATCTCTATTTTGGTGCTCCAGAGCTTTGGAATTCGAAGGTTCTTACTATATCACACCTTGATTTCCCCAAATTACAAACTGGCGAAGCTCTCTGAAGATTTGTGCTTCGAAGTTTATTGCAACAACATACTCTCGTACCCCTAGGTGTAGAATCTCTGAAATTTCAGAGTCTCATCAACAACTATGCAGCAGGGTGATACGTGGAAAAAATAAGGAGATGACACGTGGCCCAAATACAAATATGACACATGGCCCATTCTACGGGTGACACATGTCAAGTTACGATTGGCACAAAAATTATGTGAAAAGCATGAAACAAGATAAAACATGGCATGCTTAGAGTGGGTCCACATCACTCCAGGTGACATCAGCATGCCACATGACACCAAATCTCCAGGACTTTGGGACCCCGTGCTTCGGAGGATCTCACACTTGAACACTTCAAAACTCCCTAATTATGAAATGGTAGACTCCTGGACCCTCTCTCTTCATAGCTTTACTACATCAGTTCTCCATAGTTTTGGGACTTTAGAGGAGTTCTTAGTATAACACAAAACAACTTCTAAACGTTGAACTTATGAACAAGTGCTCCTTGAAGCTTTGGGACTCTGGCACTCTACGACTTTGGGACTCCATACATCGGAATATTTCACATCTTCACACTTTAAAACTCTCGATCGCTAAATTTTAGAACTCCTAAATAGATCCACGTCACCCTAGGTGACATCAACATGCCACATCGCTCTATTGCTCTGTGACTTTGACACTTCAGGTTTTAGAATATTTCACACCAACATACTTTATAACTCCCGAAGACTTAACTTTCAAATAGGGGTTTCTTGGAGCTTGGAATTTTGAAACTTTGTGCTTCAAAGGATTTCACCGTTGAACACTTTCCCACCCCTGAACTGTCAAACATCAGAAGTCTAAACACTTGTTAATATTCAGACATGTGTACCTAAACATGAATGGTCTGGACTGGTTCAGGACTTCGAGACTTCAATGAGCTCTTCCCTCCGCACAACCACAAAAAAAATTCCCCATAGTGTCGAATTTTCGAACCACTTGGGGATCCAATGGTCGGCCTTCTCCCAAATGATCTACAGTTGATAGTCACTTCGGGACTTTGGATCTTTAGGGATTTTACCTCCTTTTTCTCAAAAAATAAAAAAATTCTGAAGCAATGAAGTCCAAAGAGCTGGAGGGGTTAATCGCAACGCTCGTTTCCCAGATCTGACAACTATGAAGGATTTAATCCCTTCCCAAATAGATCATATGGCCACTATGGTTTCCAAAACTTCTACATCTTCTGAGATTTCAAACACAGTTAATTTTTTCTCTCAGTTCCCTCTTGGCACTCATGGATGCTCTGAAACTCGAATTTTGTCCATTTCAACAATAACTCTCTGAGAATTTTTTTCTTCAATTTCCACTTATATGACCCATCTAGGCTCAGTGTTGAAAACCGGGATCTGATACCAAACTATAACATTCCTGGCCACCCAATCTGGTTCATGCCACCTAAAAACTTTCATTCTTTGATACCAAATTGTAACACACATAGCCTTATACCTGCTGGGCTATGCCACACAAAAATTCTTGTGAGACTTCATAAATTCTAACATCCCTAAACCACCAAGACAGGGGCCATGCCACTCCATAAAATAAATAATTCCATCTATATATATGTATAACTTTAAACAGACAAATGCATTCTTCCAATATACAAATTCATGCAGAAATAATAGTAAACATATACATGCAACATACACATGCAACATACACATGCAACATACACATGCAATACCCATAAATATAACACATGTATAAATACACAACATGTAAATTAACACACAATTAATACTTATGTTTTATGTAAGACCACCAACTACATGCATACCTTCCATGATCCTCCTAGCCTTAGACCATGTTGCTCATAACTTTCAGAGTGGGTCACCCCCGAGTTAGGACTAAACTCTACCTGGGTAAAGGGATTCCTAGCTAGGCTGAGACAAATAAGCCAACATGAAGGATATCATTCGAGGAGCCAACTCAAACAAACAATGTAAATCCTCACATTCTTTGCATTCATGTCCCACCCCAGGAAGTGTTCCCTTTATCTTCTCAATAGTCCTTCGGCTACCCCACTTCCCTTCTAGGGCTTCAACAAGAGATCAGATAAGAATTCTTAGAGAACTATAGATGCAGTTGGGCTCCCTCAGGAAATCAATTTCCCAAAAATTCTTTCACCTGGAGAGATTTTCTCAAAGGCCTACAAACACGGCTCTTCAATCCATGGGCTTGAAAACCCACCTCTTCAAACCCATGGGCATGACAACCTGTTTCTTCAATTTAATGCTTAAGTCAAACAATTACTAGGAATGTTGAAGAAAAAAACATCATTCAATTAATGCACATGTAATGAAAGCAACAAAATTCAAGGTATGGAACAGAGGTTGGTCATAATGGAAACATACAACATTGGCTCAGGTAGGTACAAGTGTGTTGTTCCTCCCAGGAGGGATACTGTTTACTCTTGAGAATAGGAAATGTTTGGGGTAGCTCAAGAGTTCTTCTAGGTTCCAGAGGTGCATGAATTATGCATAGGTCAACTCCTGGAAAGAATGGTTGAGTGAATGATTACCTCCATGACTAGGAAATGGAATAATTTCCCACACACTTATTTGCAAGTCCCCTTGATGAAACATGGCTCTCAAGGGGCTCGTTCCTCTCCAATTGGGATTCATTCTCTTTCCTATGAGACTTAGGATAAAATAATTATCTTCAGCATAATATTTAGGAATAATATTATAATATTCCTATGCAAATAATCCCTCTAGCTTAGCCCCCTTTCCTAGGCTCTTAGCCCCTCCCTTTCCCTTCCTAGTGGAGTTTAGTCCCCCATATTGTTTTATCATGGTCGATATACATGAAGGGATATATTATATTAATGATATGATTGTTTACATATACAAAAATAGGCTCACTGGCCTTTAGTATCTAGGCTCTTCAACCTAATCATCACATAAGCCTCCTAGCTTATAATCAGCTGGCTCACCAACCTATAAAACGTACTTACAATTTCAATCGAGGATCTGTCTTGGGCTATTACATCATCATTGTAGATTAAAATATGTATTTGTAAGGGATGCAAAGTATTTTTTGTTCATGTAATAGATAATGAAAAATAAGAAAAATATATATATAGAAAACTTTCCTATGTTGTAAGAATTTCAAGATGTATTTCAAGAAATTCCTCGATTACCTCCTAAGAGAGAGATAGATTTCTCCATAGAATTATTACCAGGGGTGCCAGTTTGAAAGATCCATACTGAATGAATATATTATAACTTAATGAACTAAAATACCAACTTCAAGAGTTATTAGACAAAAATTGTATTCGATCAAGTGTATCCCCTTGGGGAGCAATAGTATTATTTGTCAGGAAGAAAGATGGAACCTTACAACTATGTATAGATTATCAACAACTTAATAAAATTAAAATTAAAAAAAATGTATCCTTTATAGCACATCGATTATCTATTCGATCAAGTACATGGGGCAACAATATATTCAAATATTTATCATGCTATAACATTCCTACAAAATAAAGGAATGGAATTTATATGGTATGGAAAATTCCGAGAAAGATTTGAAAAGCTTAAACATCTCCTAACAACATTTCCAATACTAAAAATAACAGATCCATACAAGGACTTTGTTGTATTCACAGATGCATGCATTGAAGGAATAGGATGAGTATTAATATGGGATAATCATGTGATTGGTTATGAATCTTGAAAGCTTAAAGAACATGAAAGACATCATGTAACACATGATTTAGAGTTAGCCACAATAATACACTTACTAAAGATGCGGTGACATTATTTGATAGGATGGAAATTCCTATCGATGAAAGATAATATTGCTTTAAAGTACCTATTTGATAGTTGAGCTCATAAGGCCAAGTGTGGTTCCTAAAGCTCTAATACCATTATGTCACATACGCAAAAAAATTAAAAATTTATACCATAATATTTATCTTCAAAATAAGAAACATTACTCAAATATTTAAATCTCATTAATAAGACATCTCTTACCTTTGAAGTTTTTACCTTTAATAGTTCCAAGTGAAAATATATTTGCATTTCCTACCTTATAGTCTTCATGTCACAATTTGAATCTATGAGACAGTTCTTATCGTAGGGTTTAATTATAGATTCCACTTCTTATTTATGAATTTTGTGTTAAAAACCTTCGTTGGTCACCCTAAGGGAGACCCTTGTCACAACATTTATTACTATAAGTTAAGTTGGTAGTTTATTTCAATTGATTACTAATGTTGCAAGTAAAGGTGACTTTTCCTAACCATCTAGACATGGAAACATAAGTGTAAGGCTCAAACCGTTAATCATATTGTTATTATGTTTGTTAGTAAGCGTTAATGATGCTTGGCGTTTAATATGGGAGATTAATCATGCTTTGGGAAATAATACAGGAGTGGTTGAAAGATATTAATTTTGGGTTGGACATACGTTGTACTCATAAATAAACATTTCTCCTTAATCTTTCATGGTAGTCCTTCTGTGTGCCATGTGTGGTTTCTTGGAACAAGAACTAGGACGGTAAGTGCCAACCACTTCGCGCAATTTTCGAACTTCCACTTCATTGTTTAGTAATATTAATTTTTGAACTTCCACTTCATTGTTTAACATTGCTGCAGAGGGAAGGCAAGGGTTCACATTTTGGATTCAGAGTTGACACACACACACACATCATTAATACACATTACTACTACACACACACACACACATTACTAGATATAATAAATTGGTTTTTCTATGTCCTTTAGTTTCCTTTACTGAATGCATGGGGTTCCTATGTTGCCAATTGACTATGTGTACATTCTACCTTTGATGTTTTATTCCCTTCACTCTGGCTTTCTGAAGGGTCATTGAAGGCCAAATAGACTTATGTGTAGATTTTTTTCATTTATTTGCAATAGTCCCATTATGCACTCACGAGGTGGTATTTATCGAGAGCTATTGGGTCCCGTGCGTAATACTCTTTTCTCCTGGGAGTAAGCAATCTGGCCATACATGATAGAGCTATTGTCCTGTGCACATTTCCTTTTCTCTGTATAAAATTCAGTTGTTGTTGTTATCATAAACTTATCTCGAGTTTTGGTTTGAAAAACACTATTGAGTATTCTATTAATGGTTTCATGCATCTTGGTATTATTTTGTTCACTAATTTAATTCCTCTGTTAATATAGATTTATTTTGGATGCTTGGATAATGATGGGCCTTTGTTGTTTACGAGGATACCCATCATACAGGGAATTTGTCTCTCGTTGGTCAAGCAATTCTTCTACAATAAATCCATCTCAGCTCCAAGTTATTCCTGGTAAGAATTTCATACCCTATCTATTTGTCATTCAATTATGCAAGTTTTGGTTTCCTTTTGTGAAGTTTTTGTGGGTTAATATAGGTATTGTTTGACTAGAATGGCAGGGTTTTTACCCCAATTCCTTATTCGAAAATCCTGTAAGCACTATTTAATTTTAATGTCTCTTTTTTTTTTGTGACCCTTGTGACAGGTGTTGGCTTTGGTTCCTCATCCAGGGTACTCAACCTTCAATAGGTAATTTGGTTTCCATAATGAACCCTAGCCAGGGATGAATATTTGATACTATTGCCCATGTTTGAATTTAGTTAGGCAGTTACCTAGCATATGTCTGTCGAACCCATTTTGGTTTATATGTAAAATTTTCTCTGCATGCATATGAGGGTTCTCTATTTTTTTTTTTGTTGGATTTTAATTTATAACAGAGTTATTTCTCATATATATTGAAGCATATTTTACTCCCGTAACTCATAGAGTTGGTTCGACACAATTGTAGTTCTATTAACTTATTTCATAAAGGAAATTTCCCTATTTCTTTTTTAGTTTATCGAAGGTTACAGAACTAACCTATTGATTCTATTGTTAAACTTATTGTTACGTTATTTAATGATAAATATTATTAACCTTCTGTTTGTTTTCAAGGTTTTAATCTTGGCAATGAAACTATTGTTTATCCTTTAGTATATGGGTTGTATACATAAATTATTCTCTCTCTCTCTCTCTCTCTCTCTCTCTCGTCTTTGCATCTATCATGTTGATTGTATATATAAGTTCCTCCCTATTCTATGATTTTGTTTAAACATTTTGCATTTGTTATGGATAAAATCATTTGTATAATAGAATAATACAATGAAAACAATAATATATTATCCATAGACTTCCAATTGAACAATGATTAAGATACAAAAAAAATATCCATAATTGACATCTCTATACTGAATTAATCAAAATAGATTATCCATATAAAATTGAAGAAACAATATTTCAAATCTAGAACATAATGGAAGAAAAAGTTGAAATAAAAACCTATAATTGAGATTTCCTTACGGGAAAACAAACATCAAGTGGGATTTTCCTCCCAACCTTAGATCATAGCTTCCACATGTTCCCACTCTGTCACCCCCGAGCTAAATCTTGATTCAACCAACCAATTCACTTACTGTAGAGCGTAGGGTTCCAAGATTTATGTTAAGATTTCAGTGTCATTTTAGTATTTCTCAGATTTCACATCTGATTTAGAATGGCGTCTCATATTATTGATTTATTTTCTTTTTAATAAGATTTGCCTAGGTATTTTACATTTGTACGAGCCTCCTTCTCTTTAACAACCTGTAAAATTGATTTATGCTCATTGACCACCTGCCAATCTGATTTTTTACACATGTTCCTAAAAACCTATGATCTTGTCTCACTTCTGTTGAGTTAACTCAACCAATATTCACCCCTTTCCCCCCTTCTGATTTCACTTGATGGTTCTCTTTGGATCCACAAATTTTCTCTTTTAACAGTCCCACTTCATGTGTGTTTCATATTTTTATTTTATTAATAAAATAATAAAATAAAACAATAAGTTTTGAGTTAGATCACTAGGATCAATAATGTGTTGATAAAAAAAGAATAAAAATATTCATAAAAAGTTTTAAATTCAAAATTTTGGGGTATCGCAATGTGAACTATATATTTCTTAAGGTAAATTTAGAGGAAGAAGTATAAATTGAACATCTATAAGGATTATTATTCTTCGAAAATAGGGATCATGTGTTCAAACTGAATAAACTAATTCATGGTCTAAAACAAGATCCCATAGGTTAGTATTCAAGACTTGACAAATACCTACAGTAACAAGGCTTGAAAAGAGGAATTGTTCAAAATAATATGTACATCAAGATAGTAACACAAAATCAATTTATTTTTGTGGTTGATGTAGATGATATTATTTTTGGAGGAAGTATGAATGAAATGTGCCAAGAGTTTGCAATAGAAAGGCAATAGGTTTGAGATGTCTATGCTTGGTGTGTTGAAGAATGTGTAGCTACGGAAGATATTCCCCTATTGTATTTGATCATGCAAAAACCTTAAAAGAATATTATTATGTTCTATTGGTAAAGTTGGCCCCATTGTGGCCTTTTTTGTAAAATAAAGTCAAACTGTCAAGTTGGCCCCTATTGTGGAAAATGTATAATGTAATTAAGTGACAATTTTCAAGTAGGCCCTAGTAGTTAAAAGGGAAAGTCATTTGTGTTTAAATAGAGAGGCTAGATGCCTCATTTACACACTCATCACACTAAAGAACAAGAGAGAGAAAAGGTGCACAAGTTTTGGAGAGAGAGGGATGTAGGATCATGTTGTCATTGATGTCAAAGGAACAATGCCTTGTCATAGTATATTGATGTAGTGATTGATGGATCGTGTATTGTCATTATTGTCAGTGGATTGATGTCATTCATAGATGAAGATGGATCAATGTGTTGTCATTGATATATTATGCAGAGATAATGTCATGCATAGATGAAGATGGATCAATGTGTTGTCATTGATATATGATGCATAGATGTATTGATGCATAGATGAAGATATATCGATGTGTTGTCATTGATATATGATGCATAAATGGATTGATGCATTAATTTATTGATTGTTGGGTCATGTGATCATGCATGTAATCAATGACAAAGGGACAATGTCACAATGATGTGTTGCCATGGGTTATTCTAGTTGGATTGATGTAAATATGACTCATTATTTTCTTGTCATGGTTGATAGGAAGTACAAATGGATGAACTCCAAAGTGGTCGCATTATGGTGAAATCCCTCACGAGAAGATGCTTTGTGGTTGAGTTATCCTAGAAGTATGGTTAGAGAACTCAATCTTAAGTATGGAATAATGAGATAAAGATCAATGAATTTTTCAGTAAAACTATCCTATATGGATAGTTCTTGCCATTTCATTTATGGTGGTATGTGGAATGTCACATAACTACTCACAGTTTGAGAGTTATGGCCTCGTGAAGTTGGAGGACCCTCATGTGTTGTCTAGAATCCCCAAAAAGTCAAGGTAGTCAAAGTGTTTGCAAAGAAGAAATTATTTAAATAATAAAGTGAAGTGATAAAGTCAAAGAGGATGCAAATGAATTATTTAAATAACAAAGATAATGGAGAAATTACTAATTATGGAAAGTGGTTATAAGTGGGTTAAACCTAAAATAAGGAAAGTGGGTTAAGTGGACAAAGTTGGACAAAGGTGGCTATGTGGACAATGTGGCTAAGTGGACAAAGTGCATATGTGGAAAAAGTGGCTAAGTGGATGCTTTTAAGGAAGCTACTTGGAGAATATAAATAATTGAGCAAGGGTCTCTTGTAAATATCATGTTTCTTGAGTATATTGAAGATCTATTCTAGGTGGAAGATTCATTGGAGGTACTCATGGACTCATCAAAGTTTCTGTAAGTCTGAGATCTTGACGACAAAAGTTTTGGATGTTCAGAAACCCTAGTTTCTAAAGGAGCACACGGGCTGCAGTGAGACAGAGTGCATACATACATGGGCTACAGTAAGGAAGGATGCATACACATGTGGGCTGAAGGATACCAGAGCATACTATTGGATAAATTCATGGAGACTTGAGTGTGAGCTGGTGTCAGGTTCCTGAAGTCTGAAGCAAGTTCCAGATCTACATTATATGGGATCATATTTTCTATAAAAGTTATGTTATGGTTACATGATTATTTTGATGCATACTTTTTCTTATGGTATGGTGAATACTTAAGGATTTCTTGGTATGGTTTTTGTGATATGGTGATACTGGTTGATTGAATGAGTGAGAAGCACTCTTAGGCTTATACTAATATTCTTTCCATAGTATACTAGTTACTTATACATGATCAAGTAACATTCATATTGTATGGTTGATGAGAATGAGTAAGTTTTTGGACAACATAGATGTGTTTTGATTGGTTATGCTATAAAATGGATAGTGAGAGGAAGAAGTGGATGGGATAGAGGCTACAAAAGATCTGATTTTTCATGGGGAGAGAAAACCATAGTTTTTAAAGAGGCATATGCAGGTTGTTGTGAGTCAGACCGTGTACATACGTGGGTTGCACTATTGGTAGGGCACAAACATATGCTTTCTGCACTACTGACAGGTCATGTATCTGTTGACATATTGGTATATTTTTCGGATTGAATCCTCTTCTCATCTGGTGTTGAGTTGTTTAAGTTGATTCTTGCAGTGCAGATCTTGTTCTATTGTGGATTTGATACTCTATTTGGTTGTTGCTGATAAAACCCCAAGGATTGTAGTCCATAATAAAAAGAAAAAATTGTACATACATCTTATGTTCTTTGTGTTCCTTGTGGTGATGGATTATTGATGATATTTGTTGTTGATATATGTTTACATACAACTAGTTATAAATTATCGGTAACAAGTGATGAGTAAATTGTGTTTGCTAACTAAGGAGTTTTTGTGAAAGGAAGAGAAAAAGATCCCTACATTGATTCACCCCCCCCCCCTCTCAGTGTTATTTGTGTGTCCAACAATTGGTATTAGAGAAGGCCTTCAATAAAGCCTTCACAATCTTGGAGGAGATCCATGGAGACACAAATGCATGATGAATTTCCAATTCTTTATGAGAAACATTATTCAACATGGAGAACAAAAATGAAAGAGTATTTGAAAGAAAAAGGAGCAGGTGTTTGGAAAGCAACTGTTGGTGGATCAGTTCCCTTGAAGAACAATTCAATGTTTGCAGCTCAAAAGGAAGAAAAGAAGAATGATGCATTGGCTCTCAAGACCATTTTCAATGGACTCTCATGTTCTATCAAAGAAAGAATGGGACAATGCACTTCCACCAAGGATCTATGGCTAATGCTAAAGAA
>SNQJ01S0173114.1:23306-43678 GCA_010110895.2 Picea sitchensis
AGTAGGTCACATACATAGGCAAGTTGTCTGTATAGTAGGTCGTGTATCTATGGTAAACTCCTTGGGAAGTAGGCTATGAAAATAAGTCGCAGCATGATGTGATGGTATAACTCAGTGTTGCAGGGTCTGACATGGTTTTTAGAATGGTGTGACATGGTTTGTTGCAGGTTTTCATGATTACATGTTGGCATACGAAATTGATGTATGTGTGGTGATGCCATATGGTTGAGTGTTGAAACTATATCCTTGATGCATTACAAGAACTCTAGAGTATGGATTGAGCATTTTTATGTTGAGGAACAATGTTGGTTGTGACAGTGAAGTTATGGCACTTTGATTATGAGATATATCATGATGATGCTATCTAGAGATATCATTGATCTATTGAGGAACACTTCTAGTACATGTATTTTTGGATTCTTAGTATTTGTTGTAGTGAATGGAGGTTGAGGCAGATCTGTTAGGGTACATGGATGGTACATATTTGAGTTCCATTGATATATATTGTGATGTATCGTTAGAGGTATATTAGTTATATATCTTGGTGCATGCATTTGGCACGTGGTTGAGCTACATATTGGGACATGTAGTTGATGAGTTGATGAGGTGGTTATGTTGTACATCATTGATGAGTTATATCTAGATCTATATTTGGTGCATGGTTGATGCACTTGCTTGGCATAGGTGGTGATACATGTTTAGTGCAATGTTGATGCATTCATAGATGGTATATGTTTGTGGGTGACAGTACTTGGCTGAAGTACATAATTGGTATTTCTTTGATACATGATGTATGGGATGATATAGTTGAGACATTTTTTATAATGCTTGATTGATATACTGATGGTTGAGATACATGGTTGTGGCACTTGGTTCATGGTAGAGGCATATCATGAGTGATATGACACTTGTTTGAAGCACCTGGTTGGCATGTTTGTAGAGGCACATGGTTGATACACTCCATTGATGATATCTTATGGTATATTATATGGTATTGATGTACATGGGTGATTGCGCATGGTTGACATGCAATATGGCACATGATGTACATAGTTGATTTTTTTTTCATGATTCTCCACTCATTGTTGACATATATTTTGCTTAATTATGTATGGTATGGCACACATTTGATGCATGTAAAGGTCCAAGGATCCTCGTAGGAAAAAAAGATCATTCTTGAGTATTTTATATATGTTCTAGTTGAGCAGTATCATTTGTAGCAGAAGCATATTGTAGTGGCAGCATATTGTTCATATTGCAGAGAAGATAGGCGGAGAAATACTGACAAGGGGAGTCATTCTTCTTCCCATGATTTTAGGGTGAAATATTTATCATATGCAAAGGTAAATACTTGGAGAAATAGCATAAAGGCATGGTTCCAGGGGAAACGATGGTCACAGGGGGAGCATGAGAGATATGTATTCAACATTACATCAGAGTGATATCCCTTGCTAAAAATGGAAGAGATTATTTAGAGGAGAGAATTACCCTTTACCATTGATTCCAAAGGGGGAGAGATAGTCAGATTGATGTGATTGAGATGACTATTGATGAAGATAAATGCCATGTCTACATGTTTCCATCAATGATTGGTGTTGACATCAATGTTGGTATTTCCATCAATGCTAAAGGGGGAGATTGTTGGATCATGTTGTCATTGATTTTAAAGGATTGATGTCAAAGGTACAATGTCTTGTCATAGTATATTGATGTAGTGATTGATGGATCATGTATTTTCATTATTGTCAATGGATTGATGTCATGCATAGATGAAGATGGATAATTGTGTTGTCATTGATATATGATGCATAGATGATGTCATGCATAGATGAATATGGATCAATGTGTTTTCATTGATATATGATGCATATATGGTTTGATGCATAGATGAAGATATATCTATGTGTTGTCATTGGTATATCATGCATAGATGGATTGATTAACTAATGTATTGATCGTTGGATCATGTGATCATGCATGGAATAAATGACAAAGGGACAATGTCACAATGATGTGTTGTCATGGGTTATTCCAGTTGGATTGATGTAAAGATGACTCATTATTGTCTTGTCATGGTTGATAGGAAGTAAAAATGGATGAACTCCAAAGTGGTACCCTTATGGTGAAATCCCTCATGGGAAGACACTTTGTGGTTGCGTTATCCTAGAAGTATGGTTAGAGAACCCAAGATTAATTATGGAATAATGAGATAAAGATCACTGAATTTGTTAGTAAATATATCCTATATGGATAGTGCTTATCATGTCATTTCTGATGGTATGTGGAATGTCACATAATGCCTCACGGTTTGAGCATAATGGCCTTGTGGAGTTGGAGGACCCTCATGTGTTGTCTAGAAGCCCCAAAAATTCAAGGCAGTCAAAGTGTTTGCAAAGAAGAAATTATTTAAATAATAAAGTGAAGTGATGAAGTCAAAGAGGATGGAAAAAAATGTTTAAATAACAAAGATAATAGAGAAATTACTAATTATGGAAAGTGGTTATAAGTGGGTTAACCCTAAAATAAGGAAAGTGGGTTAATTGGACAAGTGACTTTGTGAACAAAGTGGCTAAGTGGACAAAGTAGGACAAACGTGGTTGTTCTCCCTTGGTTATGAAAGTAAGCGAAGACCAAGGAAGAAAAGGAAAAATGTGAACTGCACGGAAGACACAATAACTGTTACTGGGTCGAAGTGAGCAAAATAGTAGAAAAGAGGAAGCGAAGTAAAAGGAAGCAAGTCGTCGGATGAGGAGATCGAGGATGATAGATTAGGGAGGAAGAAGGATTGTGGACAACTCAGTAAGAAAAAAAAGGCACTGTTGGATTCTTTGGAGCACCGTGTGAAAAGGAAGGAAAGATAGGTTGGCGAAGCCCTGAAAATGCAGGTCAAGCTGACCTAGGGTTTTAGACACCTAGGGTTTTGGTATCTAGGGTTTGGACACCTAGGTTTTGGCCTAAGGATGTCAGTGAATGATTCTAATGTATAAATAGAGTTCTAGAGGAACTGGGTTGGGTGGTTGTTAGTATTATGATTGTTGTTGTTGTCTTTGTCATTGTGTAATCGAGTGAGCGATATTGTGTGAGAAAGAAGTGTTGAGTACAAGAGCCTTCTGTATTGTGAGATTTTCAGCTGGGTGCAAATATGAAACTTGCAGTTGGGTGCACAGGGAAGGGAGAGACAGAGAGGAGAAGAAAGAAGATATGCTAGCTAAGAGCGCAGACAAGAACTGTATGCTTCATCTTAATATATTATAATCACAATTATGTGGATGCATCCCTAGAGAGAGGGTGAACCATGTATATCTTGTGTCGTATATGAAATTGAAGTTCTGTTCTTCGTCATTGATATAATGCTATTGCATTACTGTGTTAGATCTGATAGATAGTTGTGTGGAGTAGATCTAAGATGATAAGTGATCTATGCATGTTGTATTGTTCTACTATTATATCCACTTGATATTCCCCTTGGTTGTAGACATCTTTATCCTACAACCCCCTCATAGCTTCTTCGGGTGAGACTGCATCTGCTTTGCATGTGCTGCCGAAAGGGACAATAGCTAGGGCTTGTTGGTGTGCTCTTGGAGTTGAACCCTGGGTCTGCCCCTGTGCCAACAATGGCTATGTTGACAAAGTGGCTAAGTGGAAAAAGTGGATATGTGGACAAAGTGGCTAAGTGGATGCTTCTAAGGAAGCTACTTGGAGATGATGTCTCTTGTAAATATCATCTTTCTTGATTATATTGAAGATATATTCTAGGTGGAAAATTCATTGGAGGTACTAAAGGATGCATCAAAGTTTCCATAAGTCTGAGATCTTGATGGGAAAAGTTTTGAAATTTTAGAAGCTCTAGTTTCCGAAGGAGCACACAAGTTTCAGTGAGACAGAGAACGTACATGCGTGGGCTGCAGTAAGGCAGGACATGTACACACGTGGGCTAAAGGAGATCAAAGTGCATACTATTGGAGAAATTCATGGAGACTTGAGTTTGATATGGTGTCAAGTTCCTGAAGTCTAAAGCAAGTTCCATATCTTCATTCTATGGGCTCATATATTCTATAGAAGTTTTGGTATGGTTGTTGGATTACTGATAGGGGGGGTGAATCGATAATAGAGAAATAGAATCATTTTAACCATATAATGCAAGTGTTATACTAGTGTAGCATTATCATCCAATAATTGTAGAGTAAATAAACAATAAACAAATGAGAAATCACATACACAGTACACTAGTGTTTTTACGTGGTAACACAAAGTGAGAGAAAACCACATAATGATTTTTCTTATATTTCTTGAAGAATTACATTCATTGGAACAACCAACTTCCTTTTTTTTCCAGTTGCAACTGGAAGGAGGCTCCAACCCCCTAGTTTCTTAGGCTACAACCTGATGTAATATCCAACTCCCCAATTCTTTGGCTACAACCAGAAGGAGGCTACAACCCCCTAAGTTCTCCGGCTACAACCGGAAGGTGGCTACAACCACTTGTCCCCGTCCAACTTCTCTGATATATAAATTCCAAATGTAGACAGCCTGTCACTATCACTAAATCAACCACTGCCACTTTTAACCTATACCAATAACTTGTAACAACCTATACCAATCAACCTACACCAAACAAGATGTACCAATAACATGAACCAACATGTACCATGCATCAACCATTCATCAAACTTTACTCATCAATATGTAGCAACATCATCAACTATACACCTCATGTATATGCCAACTCATCAACTATACACCTCATGTATGTGCCAACTCATCAACTACTTGTCTCAACCATGTACCCAACATGTACCTCAACCATATACCAAAGACATACACCAATATAACCATCAAAAGTTATCTAACAATTCATCACTCTATCTATAAACCAAATACCATAAACCCTTATATTAAACCATGTTCCACAACCTCACTGTTATGTAGCCTCAAGCTAAACCAACAACTTCAACAACACATCACAACCAAAACAACAATACCCATATGCCAAATACCAACAACAAAATACCAACTGTATCCCTCAACAAATCTAATATATGCAACAATACTGAACATCTAATACCATCTCAAGAGATAAACCCTATCTCACAAAAAATACCTCAAACAAGATGTGCCATATCTCTCATAAATATACCCCAACCATGTTGCTTCCGTGATTTTTCTACCCCACTTTTTATGCTGCGATTTTTCTGCCGCACTTTTTCTACTGCGATTTTTCTATCGCAATTTTTTTGTCGCACTTTTTCTGCCACAAATTTTCTGCCGCACTTTTTTTTCCGCGATTTTTCTTCTGCACTTTTCTAGCCTCACTTTTCCTGCCACACTTTTTGTTCAGCACTTTTCTTGCCACACTTTTTCTTCCGCACTTTTCTTGCTGCACTTTGTCTTTTACACTTTTCCAGCCACAATTTTTTTGCTGCAATTTTTTTCTATCAATAATACCTGCCCAAGTAACCTTTTAAACAAATATATATTCAATAATATTCAAGTGTGATTAAAATGAGAGAGCCTTTCCTCTTATTTATACTTTAGTGTTATTTCCTCAAGGGGTTACCTTTTAACCATTTAACCCACTTTCCTTATTTTAGGGTTAGCCAACTTCTAACCACTTGTCTACTTAGTAATTTCTCCATTAAATTTATTATTTAAATAATTTATTTTGTATCCACTTTGACTTATAGTACACTCATCACTTCACTTTATTATTTACCTTCTAAAATCTCTTAAGCCACTTTCCTTATTTTAGGGAGTTCTCCATTAACTTTATTATTTAAATAATTTATTTTCCATCCTCTTTGACTTATAGTACACTCATCACTTCACTTTATTATTTAAATAATTTCTTCTTTACAGACACTCTGACTACTTTGACCTTTTAGGGCTTCTAGATGAGTTATGAGGGTTCTCCAACTTCAAATGGCCATAAATCTCTAACCGTGAGGAGTTATGTGATGTTCCACATACCACCAGAAATGACATGACATGTACTATCCATATAGAATAGTATTACATGCAAATATATAAAAACTCATACCATTGTCCATCAAACAAACTTGGGTCCATTTCCCAAACCTTTGTGCAACCAAAATTTTCTACAAGACTTTCTTGAAGGGTTTACATCAATGATAACCAACCTTAATCAACAATGTTTACATAATTGTTTTTATGGATACTTTTTCTTAAACCAACCTTTAACTGACAATGTTTACATAATTGTTTTTATGGATACTTTTTCTTATGGTATGGTGAATACTTAAGGAATTATTTGTATGGTTATATTGATATGTATATGTTGGTTGATTGGACTGGAAAGTGAGAAACACTCTTATGTTTGTACTCATATGGTTTCCATAGTATACCAGTTACTTATACATGATCAAGTAATATTCATATTGTATGGTTGAGGAGCATGAGTAAGTTGTTGGACAACATAGATGTGTTGTGATAGTTATGGTACAGATTGGAAGTGAGAGGCATAAGTGGATGTGACAGAAGTTGCAGAAGATATGAGTTTTCAAGGGGAGAGAAAACCTTATTTTTTAAGGAGGCATATGTAGGTTGTTGTGATCCTGCAATTCACCTTGGCCACACGGGCTTCACCTTAATGGTAGGGCTCGTACATACACGTGTTGCACTAATAATAGGCCACATACGTGTTCAATGATAGGTATCTATTGATGATTTAATCCTCTTCTCAGTTGGTGTTGTTGATTTGTGTAAAATGATTCTTGCATTGGAGAGAGTTGGTGCTCTTGTGGAGTTGATACTCTATTCATTGTTGTTGATAAAACCCCAAGGATTGTAGAAGGTCCATAATAAAAAAGAAAAAAATGTACATACATATTTTGTTCTTTTGAAGTTCTTGTGGTGATGATTTATTGATGATCTATGTTGTTGATATATGTTTACATACAATAGTTATAAATTGACAATAACAAGTGATGAGTAAATTGTGATTTATAACTAAGGAGTTTTTGTGAAAGGAAGTCAAAAAGAGCCCTACACCCATTCACCCCTCTTAGTGTGATCGATGTGTCTAAGAAGGGACACACAACAAAGGTTTATTTGTTTTCTGTCTTGGCATTGTTCCTGGTTGAAGAATCTATTTTGAAGAATTTGTTTTCGGGTTTTCTTCCCATGGAGGGTTTCGAGATAATATTTGTGTCTATTTTGTTTATGTGATTGTATCTCTTCCAGTGATCTTATATATGCAGCTAATATGATAAATACCAAAATAAGAAAAGATGAATTATAATTGTTAGCTTCATAAGTAAATTTTTAACATGATATCAGAACGGGTCTAAAAGAGACCAACTCACGCTTATGAAGGCTTCCTAGCTCCCAACGATCCTTCCAAGACTGAGATCCCAGCCTTTTCCTTGATGTAGAATTAGGTTTTGCATAACCCCTAAGCATGAAATTTTACGCTTTGTTGGAGGAATTTGGTAATCCAAGATAACCTAGGAACTCTCTTAGGCAAGGTGCATCACTTCCCTAGACCATAATTCAAAAATTTAAAATTTAAAAAATTAGGGTTTCCTCATGAACCCTAGATCTAGACGTTTGTTTGCAGCTGTTGTAGTTCCTATAACCAAAATTTGTCTTGGTTTAGAAAAAATATCTGGTAAGGTCTACATACATATCTTGAAAATTTATTTGTTGTTCACTTGTTTTGTGAAGGATGACTACCAGTTTTAGGCTTGATGGAAATCTTGAAGGATCCAATAACCTCAAATCATGGAAATACATTCTAGAAGGGAATGATTTCATAATATTTAAATATCCAGAGGGATAAAGTGATAATGAACCATATCTTTTAATTTCATCCCTTTCAGGAACTGTCACTCATGGAAGTGACACTTGGTTCATTGATAGTGGTGATTCTAAGCACATGACAAGATACCAATGCTCTCTTTCAAATTTTATCAAGAAGGACTCGCGTCATAAGGTGAAACTTGGAGATGATTATCAGTATCCTATCAAAGGAGAATGAGAAGCTTCCTTCAAGTTAGATTCTATAAATTAATGAAGATAAAATATTTTTTACTCATACCTGGGTTAAGGAATTATCTTTTCTCTATTTCATCTCTAGAAGATAAGGGTTTCATAATTTCATTTATCAATCGAGAAGTTCTCATGTGGCCAAAAGTAAAATAATTCAATGATGCAATTGTGATAGGTATCTAGTATGGAGGATTATACAAATTGAAAGGACACTCAGAAACAACCCTGGTTCATATTACTATAAACCCATGTGAGTTATGGAACAAAAGTCTTGCTCATATTCACTATAAGGAATTACTGATTATGAGAAAGATGGTAACAAGACTATCAAAGATTCAGGTGGACCATGAGGGAATATGAAAGGGATGTGCAAAAGGAAATAGCGTGAAGAGCCCATTTCCAAGCAGTAAAATCAAGGCCAAAGAAATATTGGACATTATACACTCATACCTATTTGGCCCTATGTCCACCTATTTATCTAATGGGTATGTATACTATGCCTTCTTCATTTGTGATTTTTCACACAAAGATTGGATTTATTTCTTGAAGTCAAAAGGTCAAGTGTTTAACAAATTTAAGGGATTGAAGTCCCTTGTAGAAAATCTTTCTAAAAATAAGATTAAGGTCTTGAGGTCAGAGAATGGTGGAGAATTCACATCATATGAATTCAATTATTTATGTGGGGTATCTAGGATTAAGAGGGAGCTCTCTACTATGTACAATCATCATCAAAATGGTGTGGAAAAAAGAAATAACTGAACCATAATGGAAGCGGTAAAGACCATGATTTATTATCAGAACTTACTGAAACATCTATGGGAATAAGTGGCAAGGATTGCAATGTATCTTCATAATAGAAAACCCTTTGGTTTCCTTGGGAGTAAGACCCCAAAAGATATTTTCACATGAGAGAAGCCAAAAGTCATCCACCTGAAAATATTCAATTGTCCAGTATATGTACATGTCCCTAAGGACAAAATATCCAAATTAGACCCTTCAAGAAATAAGGGCATATTTATTGGTTATAGTGAAACATTGAAGGCATACAGAGCCTACATCCCTGGTCACAAATAGGTTGAGATAAGAAGAGATGTTACCTTTGATGAGCATGCAAATTGAAACAATTCAAGGAAGTGTCATACAAGTGAATACCATGATGAAGAATCGATAGCTCCAAGAGTTGTAGACATGAGAAATGGTATTGTACCAGAAGAAAATGATATAGAATATCATGACATGGCAGACACAAAGAGCCATGGATCCACTTAGAGGAAAGAAGAGGCCAGCTTGGGCCCGTGAGATTATATAGGATGAAGAAAAATACGGTGCTCCAGAAGGAACTTACAAATAAAGAAATAAACCAAAACCTTATTCCAGTTACGTGGAAATCCTTAGTGATATTATTGATGCATAACCTACATGTTATGAAGAGGATACATAAAATAAGGAATGGAAGGATTCCATGATTGAAGAGTACCAATCCATTTTGAATAATGATGTTTGGGATGTGGTTCCGATACCACAAGAGAAATTAGTTGTGAGATCAAAATGGATTTACAAAATAAAGCATGCAACATATGACAGTATTGAAAAGTACAATGCAAGGTTCATGGCATGACGATTCTCCCAGAAATAAGGAATTGACTATGAGGAGAATTTTTCTCATGTAGTGAGATACACTTCCATTGGGACTTTTCTTGCGATAGCTACAGTAATGAAATGGAAGATAAACCAGATGGACATGCAGACAACTTTCCTAAATGGTGAGATAGAAGAGGAAGTGTATGTGGAGTAGCCACAAGGTTTTGAGACATATGACAGGAAATCACATGTGTGTAGGATAAAGAAATCCTTGTATGGTTTGAAGAAATCCATGAGGTCTTGGTATGTTAGAATGGATAAATTCGTGATAAGTTTGGGATTTACCAAGAGTAAAGAAGATCCCAACCTTTAATACAAGGTTGAGGATGGGATTCTTGTGATACTATTGCTATACATACATGACTTGTTTCCAACAGGATAAGAGAAGCCCATCGTTGATAGAAAACCACAAAATTTGATATGAAAGATCTAAGAATAATTCACTACTTCCTAGCTCTAGAGGTATGGAAAAGACAAAATTAGATTTTCCTAAACCAAGGAAAATATATAGTAGATATTATGAAGAGGTTTGATATGATGGATTGCAAGGCCATGCCTATGCCTATGGTGACAAATCTAAAGTTGTTAAGTGATACATCTTCAGAAATAGTGGATGTCACCTTGTATACACAAATGATCGGATCACTAATGTATTTGAAAAAAATGAGATCAGACATATGTTTTACGATGAACACCTTGAGTCAGTATATGGTTGAGTCGAGACATGTTCACCTAGTTGCAACAAAACATGTATTGAGGTACCTAAAGGGTACAATTGATTATGGACTCATATATGTATCAAAATGGGAGATGAGGCTACATGGATATGTTGACTCAGACTAGGATGGTAATGTAGTAGATCAGAAAAGTACATCCTGGTGTTTCTTCGGTCTTGGATCAACTGTGATTACATGATTAAATAGGAAGAAAACCAATGTGGAACTCAGTACGACTGAAGCAGAATATATTGCAGCATGTTTAGGGAGAAAAGAAGTAGTGTGGCTTAGAAAGTTTCTTGTAGGGATATTTGATCTAAAGTTAAAGGCAAATTGCATTTTATGTGACAACCAGAGTTGTATGAAGTTGTCAAAAAACCCTATATTTCATGAAAATTCAAAACACATTGAGATCAAGTGCCACTATGTCTGGAACATGGTACAAAAGGGAGAAATAAATCTCCAGTATATTTCCACCGATGAACAGGTAGCAGATGTATTGACTAAGCCCCTGTCTAGAGTTAAGTTTGATTATTTCAGAGACAAGCTTGGAGTGATCCAAAAAGACTTATCCATTAGTGATGACTGATTGTTTTTCCTAGTAGAGGGAAGTGATGATATCCCCAGTATATGAAGCTACTCCATCGCAGTTTGGTACTCCGACAAAGGTTGGTATGCTACCCCAATGTAGGTTGGTACTCAAACACAAGTTGATACACTACCCCAACATAGGTTGGTACTCGAATGAAATATGGTACGCTACCCCAACGTAGGTTGGTACTCCAACACAGATTGGTACACTACCCCAATGTAGGTTCATACTATTAACACATAGAGTTGTAGGGGTCAAAAAATCAATTTGTTTTTTTTTTTTGAGTCATAGGGTTTTATGAGTCTTAGGTTTTGGGCCTTCTTATTGTGGTAATAACATAATTTTTTGATTTAAGTAAGAAAATTTATATTTATCCTTGGTTTAGAGTCTTTATTTCATGAGATTAGTCATCATGGCAAGGTAAATAGTCCTTATGAGTCACACTTTTGATATTAAAAGCATTACCATGACATGCCATGCCTCAAAGTTGTACACAAATATTTGCTTTGTCACTATCCAAACATTTAGATGTCAAGTCAAATTCATTTGTATTTGTTCCCAACTCACCAGGAGAGTTTGCAACGTACTCATGAGTACCTCAAGCATTCATTTGTCATCATTGTAGTTAAGAAACATTTCAAAGGGGATTTCATTGTTTTTAGTGCCTTCATTTAACCAAGTTTTCAAGGATTATGTCACAAATATTATAACAATCTCCTTGAACTGAGAAATTTGATTTTGAATTTGGTGTTGTGAACTGGAATTACAGACAAGCTTTACAGACTGGATGAAGAGGATCATTGGATTTTGGATAAATTGGAAATAAATCAACTCAATTTTACAGGAATCATCATCAAAACCAGGTTAATCAAGTACTCCTTTATGGTTTTCACATTGTTCAAAGGTTGAAAGAAGGGTTTGTGTTTCTTTATGCACTGACATTGCAAACTATTTAAACCTCCATGCTGTCAACCTTAAAATCCTTGTCCATGGTGCCCTAAATTATGCTCACCAGTCCATACTGTTACCTTGACCTCATTACATATTTTCCTCTACAAATAAGCCATTTGTTCCACTAAACACCTCAACGCTATGAACTGGTTTCTCTAGCACTGTGAATAAGGCGATGCGAACCCTCTATTCCAGAATTGTTGAAACCCTCATCTTCTACATCATTTTGAAGTGTAATATTAATCCATTGAAAGAGACCACTATCAAAACTAAAGTGTATGGTCAAATCATTTGCAGAACCTATCTTGAAATTTCATACATCATTAATATTTCCAACTGATTTTTATTCTGATGAAAACCTTGTTTTAGTGGAAAATTCACACTTGACTTCATTTTATTATAAATCTCAGTTGTTGTTCATTTATCCCTCATGTTTGAAGTGTGCTCCATCTCATACCTCAATGTGTGTAAATTTTTTGACAAGGTTATCCTTATGAAAATAATTATGTTATTTAAACCCTAATTTCATGTGTACTCACTTTTCACACACCTAGTTGTCATAAGGAATTACATAAACCATTCTTCTAGCAGTACTTATGGATATTCAACAACACAAGAAGGATCACAATGAAGGGAATATTTTGAGGATGGATCCTTATGATATGAAACTCCTTAAATCTAAACCTTTGTTCAGAGAATCCTTTCAGAGGGTAGGTTGCATAAATTTATGTCAAAATATGTAGAGGGGGCATCCAAAGGTGGTCAAAGAGTTTGCACTCAATTATAATGGGACTAAAACAAAGGTGGGGATGCTAGAGTTTGAGGTTTTAGAGCATTCCATCTCTGTTGCAACAAAGATACACAATAGTGGAGAGAAATGGTTCAAATATATGGCATTAAATTCTTCCTGTTCAAAGGAATTCCTTAAGTGAGAGTATCAGGAGGACAACTTGTCTAAAGGAGTACCTAGAGGCCACATGCTTGAATGTTTTGATAATATGTTGAGGGTTATCTAGAGATACTTCACATGTGAGGGAGGTTGAACATGGTGTACCAATACCACATCAGTTTGTTGTTACACTTCATAGGAAAAGAATCCATGAACCTTCAATTTTATTTTTTTAGAAGAATTTCTAATATGTCTAACAAAGTTCAAGCCACATCAAAGAAAGTAGACACCAATGTATTTTACTCTATCCTTATTAAGATGTTAGTAATGAAATAATTGAGGAATACAAACATTGTTTGGGAAACCTTCCTCACTTCATCATAGTTTTAGTTAGATGTTTCCACCACTCCACAATCCAAGAGACAAATTCCTACTCCTGTTGACAGGACTATGTATTCAGAGGCTAGCAATAAGAAAGGAGTTACTATGACTGATAAAGTTGACAAAAACACTTATGAAGTAGAATCAAGAGGTCCTTCAAAACCTCCAAATAGAGAAAATTAACCAATGGTAGAACCTATCCTTATGGAGGTTCCTTGAAGAAAACCCATAGGTTTGAAAGGAAAAAAGATTGGTTTTTCCTCACCCATTGTTGTAGACAAGGTTAAAAGTAGGAAGCATTTTACTAGAGCAGAAACCAAGTAGCATGTCCTTGTGAAGGATGATACAAAAGAGGCCTCTTTTCATCAGAAAGGAAAATCTCAATCCTCTAAGCAACCTATTAAATCTTTTGATATCACTACTACTCATCATGAAAGCATCACACCTTTAAGAGGCTCAAGAGGCAACTCAATGAAGTAAGAGATGAAGCTCATAAGTTGAAAAAGGAGGACTTGGGTTCCAAGAAGAAGCTTAAGGATTTGATGGGAATGTATTATGAGACCATTGATAAGGAAAATTTCCTAGCTAAAATATCCATTCGCCTTCACAGGCAGCTCAAGAATATCTACAGGCAGAATAAGACCCATTAAGCTAAAATTAGGAAATTGAAGGCAGAGCTACCACATTTCAAAGAAGAATTGGACAAGAGAAGCCTATACATCCTATCCAAGGTTTCTACCAGGAGAATCTCCATAACCAAGAGATAAATACATTAAGCCTCCATAACCAACATCAATTTTGGTCAAAGTTTCTGTTTCATGCATTTTACAACATTTTTGGTGATTTCTATGAGTTTTAAACCATGATTAGTAGTTGTGGTGTTTTCCTCTAGTCATATATCAAGGTAATGAATCTTTTGCAACATATTGTGACACCTAGTATAATTTTTGATATGTTAAAACTTTGGTAAAGTGAAACATGCCTCTACAGGAAAGTTCACAACGCCTAGTGTCGCGAACTGGCTATTTCAGGACAGTTTGCAGTGTTGCGCTACAAATTCAAGTTTTGGATATTTTGGAGGGAAAGACAACTGCGAGATGTCAAGGTGGATGCATACCAGCATTTTGAGGGTTATTTGTGTTTTGGGAGGCCACCTGTATCAAGAAGATCCACTCTTATGGACACATCCTAAACTTATAATGATCTAGACTTAGGAGCAGAACAAACTGATTAACAGACTGAATACAATAAACAAAGAGATAGGAAGAATAAAACAAATATTTTGTGAACAATATCTTCTATTAAATAATGAAATAGGTTGAAACTGTAAAACTGCAGAACTGAAACTTGCTCGAATGGTGGTATCTATCTATGAGAAGAGATGTGGTTGCTACACACATTCGTCTGAGCATAATGGATTACAATGAGGTTCCAGAGGCCCTTTTCATATTACACATTAATTCCAAAACCCTATACATCCAAAAACCTAATCCTAGAAGGTGAAACACCAAAAGTCATGTGGGCCCTATGGGTAAGTTGGTGTAATTTGGTACCTCAACTTCCTAGGGTCATAATGTTTTCATATAACCTTCATTTTAGGTGCATGATAGCCGTTGGAAAGATATTTCAGAGAACTACACATTCTATTGTCAGACTCTGACTTTGTCTACAATTTGACTGTGGTGAGTAAAGAAAACAACATTTAGGGCCCCAAAACAACCCTGTAAGTACATCAAGATGTGATGACATGAAAACATACAAAATAAGCTATTTGGATTAGGTGAGATCCCACTTGTATCCACCTGGATAATGTGTGAGGCTTCAAACAACCCTAAAAGTGTAGAACTCACAATTATAAAGCAGTACAAAAAGACGTGTTGAATAAAAAATGAACACGATGAGCTAGTTGGAATAGGTGGGTGGCTAGCAATATCTTCCTAGATCAATCCTACACCCTTAGGAAGAAATTCTCTCCATTGCGTTGAGTTCCCCCATCAGGTGAGGAAATTTTTTCTAGATTTGGCCCCGGGTGAGCCACTTTCCTTGGTGTAGGAGTTGCCCTACCTTGGTAACCTTATAAATATGGATCCGTTGTTGGCGAGTGCCCATGAACTATGTGTCCACTATCTGATTGATGGATGCTTGTTCCATGGAGTCAGGATTGAGCTCTGTTGGTGTCAGTTGTTCGGTGATCTCAGAGGTGTCCAATAATGGTGGAAAATATGGTTGAAGGAGGTCCACATTGAATATTGGATGTAGACCAAGGAAGGGTGGAGTGTTGAGATCAAAAGAATTGCTACCCACAACCTTGGTGATAGTGTAAGGCCCATAAAAAAGTGGTTGTAGCTTTTGATGGGGCCTGGTGAGACTCTCCTTCTGCAAATGTAACTAGACTTTGTCGCTAACCTGAAACTGGTGTGGTACCCTGTGTTTATCATGGCGCTTCTTGTACTTAGCATTGGATTTCTGTAAAATCTCTTGGACCTATTGGCAGATGTGTTGAATCTTCTCAATGAATCTGTTAGCTTTGTCGATCGTAGAATAATCAAGGGAATATTTTGTCTGTGCGGTGGTAAGAGGAAGTGAAACATTAATGTGTCCCAAGGGTTGGAATCGCAGACCCACCTGAAATGGGATATGGATGGTGGAACTATGGAAATCCTTGTTGTAATTGTGTTGGACATATGGGATACTATTGTCCCATGTATGGGGATTCTTATAATTGTACATGCGTAGGATGTGCACAATCATCCGATTGATGACCTCGGTTTGGCCATCTGTTTGGGGGTGGAAAGAAGTGAATTTTGTGAGCTTGGTGTCCAAAAGAGGCCCGAGACTCAGCCAAAAGGTGTTGAGGAATTTTCCATCTTGGTCGGATATGATGGCTTGTGGTATCCCAAAGTGAACCCAAACTCGTTCGAAGAATATCTTGGCAGTATATGCTGCTGTGACATTCTTTTTACAGGTTGTGAGGATGTCCATCTTTGAAAATCGATCAAAGACCACAAACACACAGCCATTTTCATGCTTGGTGGATGAAAAACCAGACATGTAATCCATGGAAATTGATTCGCACGACTTCTCGAGAATAGGAAGAGGGGTGTGTAAGATTTTCTTCTTGATGGTTGGCTTGGCAATAGTTCGGGCAGTGCAAGATCTGATATATTTGCTGACGTCCTATCGAATTTTTGGCGAATAAAAATGTTTCTGAAGAATGGTCATAGTTTTCTCTATGCCCAAATGTCCTACCACTCGACTGTAGTGGGCTTCCCAAATCATCTTTGCACTCTCACTTTCAAGAACACAGAGATGGCCTAGGTGGAATAAGAGTCCATCCTGAATGTGGAAATCAGTGGCAATGGCACCTATACCCAAGAGATGATATGTGGTGGCGAAGTCTGTGTTAAACAACTAAGAAGGGGGGTGAATCAGTTGTTATTGTGCTTAAACAATTATGCCCATTTTAAACTCTTTAAAAAACACTCAATAATGATCACACTAATGCAGGGAAGTAAGAAATAGAATATTCAACATCAATAACACACGTGAAATATATAGAGACACACATTTCCTGAGGAAACCCATAAAGGGAAAAACCTCTTCTTCTTGATATGATAAGTAATCTTTATTTTCTGTACATTATCATTATGAGGAGCACCGACTCCCTTTGAGGCTACCACCTTTGTTTTACAAGAAGCAACTTGTTGAGATCACCAACTCTCTGGTTTATGTAGCACCCACTAGAAGGAAGCACCAACTTCCAGTTACACAGGCATTAACCTTTATAACAGAGAACAATAGTTCTCCCTTGCACCACCCTACCACCCTGGTTTTTCTAGCTGCAACCAAATGGAAGTTATAAATCCATGTGTTCAAGCACCCACATGAATATTTGAGGACAACAATCCTCCCTAACACCTCCCTACCACCATGAAATATAAATATTTTCTTTCTTAAATTTATCACAGTGATATAGGATTTATCAATGGCTTACTAGTCACATCATTGTTTTGCTACATTTCTCTGCTCTGCCTACATCAATGTCTTCCTTATTTCATCCCCTTTCTCTTTCTATTCTTCTGCGTTTTATGCTCTGTGCAACATTTCCCTTCTCTGTGCTCTGCCTCTTCTCTACAAAGAGTTATTCATGCTTATACCCGCATGAATAAATCACAATAGAAGCAAACTGCTCTTATTCATTCTGCATCTATTTATCATGCTAATTCATCTTCCATATCCTTCATGCAACTCATTATCTTCTTTGGTGGTTATGCTCAGTTTTCTCGTCATCAATGGCTTATCCTAAGATTCTCTTCCTTCTCTCGCAGTGCGACTCTTCGTCTTCTCTGTCATAGTCAAGCTTTATCCTCTCTATTGAAGTTACAAACTTCGGCACTTTTCAATCTGTCAATTGTCTTTATGATGAGTCTTCATTCCACTGGCATTTACCTCGATATTCTTTGAATTCTTTGGCAGATGAAATCAGTCATTTTCTACAGTTACAATTAGTCCATATCAGTAGTTATAGCCAGTCAATTATGGATTCTTTGGCTTCTAATCCCCTTCCTTCATGTGACCTCTGGCAGTGACCATATGCCTATTCTAAAGGCGCTTCCCGAGATCATTTTAGTGAGCTCTAGTTCCTTTTTTACAATATGACCTTGGGCTATGAACTTCATGTGAATATGAAATTGTGGGTGCGTCCATAGGTAGTTTGAGGGCAACCCTCTTTTCGCCCTGCAATTCACTATGAGCCTCCACACGTCCTTTCTCCAAAACCATGGTTTCAATTGAGGCCCACTCATGAAAAATTAAGGCCCGAGCAGATTCTATCCCTGCAATGGAGCACGACCGTCGATCTCACGATATTGATGGTGCTCCTAAAAGGATGGTTCAGATATGTCCTCTCAAGTTTGCAGACTAGATCTCATATTCCTACATCAACGACTATAATCAAATCATGACCTCGCATGTTGGGTGTTTGAACGTGAGCCAACCCTGACTCTTCCAACTCCCGATTCCCAATTTAGCGCTTTGTGTCAGATCAATGACCCACATTCCTCTATGATCCAATGGTCCAAATCTTATCGGGACTTCATGTTTCACAAATTTTTACTGTGAGTTTCCTTGATTCTACCAACTTGCGAAATCTGGGATACTCCATATCAGATCAACTGTCCATATCTCTCCCTTTGATAGACGACTATGATCAAATCATGATTTCGTGTGTCAAGTGTTTGAACATGAGCCAACCCTGACTCTTCCAAATCCCAATATCTGAAATACTCTAGATCAATGGCTCACAACATTCCTTGATCCAATGGTTGTGATCAATATCACGAACTCAAACTTCATGATTCTATGAATCTACTTTATTAGCTATGACGTGTCCTTCCCATATGAATGACTAGGATTACTATGGTTCCTATCTCCTTAGGTATTTTCCTCTTGCATTCCTGATATTTTCAAGCATTAGATCAATGACACACAACTCCCCATGATCTAATGGTCTATATCAACTCGCAAACTCGGACATCATGAGTTCCTACAACTCTTACCTTTGAATTTTCTAGTTCGTGAGTCAGGGAAATGTTGATCTCTTGCCACGTGCCCTCTGGATCCAATGTTTTAGATCTCATTGAGATTTCACATTTCACGGAGTTGGAGGATGACTCTCGGCCATTATCCTCTTTGCAGTTATACTGGATCCGACGACTGTTGGTCCTCATCGCTTAGATCTAACGGATCATATCTGTAATTATCTTCTACACTTCCTCTAGTCACTGGACTCTGATCTAATGAAAATTAGGTATTGGGGATTGGTGATCCAATGACCACTGTTGCTCCTCCTCATGAGTTTACGCATCCTCCCTACTTGGAATAATTTCTAAGTCTCAAAGGTTCTGCGAGTCCTAGTGACTTTGGGTCTTGTCTGCATTTCTGAGAACATTATCTTGCCTGAGCTTTGGTAATGGAATTAACCTTTTCCCTGGTGCACACTTGGGCTCTGCGTGCAACTCTATGCTATTGCTCCTCAGCTTCTCGAGATTTTCCTTCTGTGTCTTCGCTACTGTTCTTGCCATGCACACTCTGCTTATAAACCTGCCAACATCGTTGTTGTTCTTTCCATCAATGACAAGCACACTCTACCTTTAAACATGCCAAAAATCACCCCCTTTGGCATTGATGTCAACCCTAAATGGCTACGCTATTATGTTTAGACCTCCAACTGTAGCAGTCCACACCTTTTCTCCCCCTTTGTCATCAATTTCAAAGAAAAACATGCTCCCCCTGAGCTATTGTAGTACTGTGCAGAGGTATCATATATTCAACCAACATGTACTCCCCCTGATAGGATGGAATCTCTTAGGTTGGTAATGGGGTCACACCCAAATTCTAGCATAGATACTCAAAATGAGATTTTACAAGCAGTTTAGTGAAGATATCAACAATTTGATCTTTGGATGGAATATAATGCATAGAAACAACAGTCTTGGTCACATGTTCCCTAAAGAAGTGATACTTGATGGGTATATGCAAGTTGTTCTTGGAGTGAAATACAAGATTCTTTGACACACTAATTGCACTAGTATTATCACAATGAATTGGGATCGGTGCAGTATATTTTACCTCCAAGTCTGCAGGTGTCTGAATCATCCATAATACTTGGGTACAACAAGTGGCAATTGAAATGTACTTAGCTTTTGTAGTCAATAAGGAAATGTAACTCCTAAGAATAATGTAACTCCACTCGTTCTTTTCCTTTAATCCATGCAGTTATCCCAATTAGCATCTGAATAGAATGATAGTTGAAAATTATGATTCCTAGGATACCATAGGCCAAAGTCCATTGTTCCTTTCACGTATTTGAATATTCTTTTGACATCTAACAAACGACCCTGTTTAGGTGCAGCATGATACCTTCCTACCATTCCAACAACATGCATTATGTATGTATGGGATGATGTGATGTACATTAGATTTCCTATCATAGACCTATTGTAAGGTAGATAGAGAGGTAGTGGGGGGGGGTCAGAGGGCGCATAGTGATAATAGTGGAAGTTATTCAATGTAAGGTGGACTAGGTCCACTATATTATTAAATAAGGCCCACTATGGTAGTTAGATATAATAAATGTAAGAGGACTTCTTAGAAGGTTCTACTTCTAGAAGATTCCTCCTCCAGAATGTTCTTA
>SNQJ01S0173114.1:43688-55586 GCA_010110895.2 Picea sitchensis
AAACCAGTCTTCAACAAAGGAGATATTTGTTTTTTTAGAATGTCATTTAGTTCTGCTGAGGCTTTAATGCTTGGAATATTTTGGAGATACAATGCTTTAAACTTCTCCATATCTTTTCTGGTTTTTACTGCCTCTTCATCCAAGGCTTCACATCTTGCCTTATTTTTTGATAACTGCTGTTTTAGAATGTCCTCTATCTTATTTTCCTCTTCTAACTACACTTTTAGCAGGGCAAAGTATTCAACAACTTTGTTAGCATTCTTTTCAAACTACATCAAGAACTTTTTTTGTTTTCTCTTCTTGAGTATGAGTCTGTCAATCTCTTCTAAGGCATTGATTAGTTCACCTTCCAAGTCAACCACAATTGCTTCATCATCAACATCACTTCCTATGATTTTATTATCATAATGCTCTTTGGCCATTAGAATAAAGTCATTAATATTATCTTCACAAGAAGAGTCACTATATGTGTCTCCTGGAGAGTCATCATTGTTTACACATAATCATTTCTTTTTACCATATCTCTTGAATTTGTACTTCTCTTCACCTTCAGAGTTTTGGTCCTTCTTCTTGTGTGGACACTTAGATGCAAAGTGACCTATCCTTCCACAGTTAAAAAATTTGAAGGGAAACCTGCCTTGGTACTTTCTTGATCCTTTCTTTAGTCTTCTCACAATTTTTTCTTAAATTTCATCAGACTCAAAATCCTCATTCTTATCTGCTTTAAATGATGCTTCTCTAGAGGTGGGTTTATCTTTAACTATCCTCATTTCATATGCATTCAACGTTCCTAGAATTTGATCAAAAGACAAAGATTTTAGATCATTAAGTTCTTCTATAGCATATACCTTTGAGTTGAACCTATCTGGTAGAGATCTCAAAAATTTTTGAACTAAAGAGGGTTTCTCATTTTTTTCACCAAGTGCTTTCATTGCATTTACTAGTTCTTCAACTTTCATAAAGTACTTCCCAAAAATTTCATCCTCTTTCATATTTAGTTGTTCAAACTGTACTATGAAGGTTTGAAGCTTGGCATCCTTTACCTTCTCATTACCTTCATAACTGCTAATGAGTTTTTCCCACATTTCTTTGGCAGTTTCCAAGTGCACAACTTCTACAAATTCTTTTTCTGCAAGCCCAATCATAATAGCATTCATAGCCTTAGTGTTGAAGTTGAATTCTATCTTGTCATCCTTATTAGTTAGTAAAACTGGCTTTACAGAACCAGTCTCTACCACATCCCATACATCTACATCTAAATACATTATGTAGGTTCTCATCCTAACTTTCCAAAATGAAAATTTGGTTCCATTGAACAAGGGCGCCTTATTGGTTGAATTTACTTCATGAATTGACATGTTTGATCTTACTGATCTACCTTTAGATAAAAGGAACCGACTCTGATACCAATTGTTGAACAACTTAGAGGTGGGGTGAATCAGTTGTTATTGTTCTTAAACAATTATGTCCATTTTAAACTCTTTACAAAACACTCAATAACGATCACACTAATGCAGGGAAGTAAGAAATAAAATATTCAACATCAATAACACACATGAAATATATAGAGACAGATATTTGTTGAGGAAACCCATAAAGGGAAAAGCCTCTTCTTCTTGATATGATAAGTAATCTTTATTTTTTGTACATTATCATTCTGAGGAACACCAACTCCCTTTTACGATACCACCTCTGTTTTACAAGAAGCAACTTGATGAGAGCACAAAGTCTCTAGTTTTTATAGCACCCATTAGAAAGAATCACTAACTCCCTGAGTGTGCCAGGACCAACTGGATGGAATCACCAAATTCCAGTTACAAAGGAACCAACCTGTATAAAAAAGAACAATAGTTATCCCTTACACCACCCTGCGACCCTGGTTTTTCTGGCTGCAACCAGATGGAAGCTACAACTCCTTCTGTTGAAGCACCCACTTGAAAATTTGAGGACATCAGTCCTCCCTAGCACCTCCCTACCACCCTGAAATATAAATATTTTCTTTATTAAATTTATCACAATGATAAAGGATTTATCAATGGATTACCAATCACATCACTGGTTTTCTACACTGCTCTACTCTGTGTGCATCAATGTCTTCCTGCTTGCATCTTCGTACGCTTTTTGTTCTTCTACGTTTTATGCTCTGTTCAAAATTTCCATTTTATGTGCTACACCTCTTCTATGCACTTTAGGTCTTGTGCATAGCATGCTTCTACCCACATGAATAACTCTCAACACAAGCAACCTACTCTTCTTTGTTCTGCGTCTATTTATCATGCCAATTCCTCTACCAGATCCTTCATGCAACTCATCATATTCTTTGGTTGTTATGATGAGACTGTTCATCATCAGAGGATTATCCTAATATTCTCTGCCTTCTATGGTAGTGTGACTCTTCATATTCTCTACCACAGTCGAGCTTTATCCTCTCTGTTGCAGTTACAAACTTCAAAACTTTTCAATATGTCAATTGTCTCTATGATGAGTCTTCATTCCACTAGAATTTACATCGATATTCTTTGAATTCTCTAGAGGATGCAATCCATCATTTTCTATAGTTACAATTAGCCTGTCTGGGCAGTTACAACAAATCAATTATGGCTTCTTTGGCTTCTAAGCCCCTTCCTTCATTTGACCTCTCGCAATGACCATATGCCTATTCTAAAGGCCCTTCCTAAGCTCCATTTAGTGAGAGCTATATTCGTTTTTACGATATGAACTTGGGATTTGAAATTCATGTGACCACATGATTGCAGGAGAGACCATAGGTAGTTTGAGGGAAACCCTCTTTTCACCCCACAATTCACTACGAGCCTCCACGAGTCCTTTTTCCAAAACCGTGATTTCAATTGAGGCCCACTCATGAAAAATTAAGGCCGGAGAAGGTTTTGGCCCCACAATGGAGCATGACTGTTGATCTCACGATCTTGATGGTACTCCTGAATGAATGGTTCAGATATATCCTCTGAATTCTGTGGACCATATCTCACCTTTCTACATCAAGGGGTGTGATCAAATCACGACCTCACATATTGGGTGTTTGAACGTGAGCTAACCATGACTCTTCCATCTCCCGATTCTTGACTCAACACTCTATGTCAAATCGATGACCCACAACCCTCTATGATCCAATGGTCTAGATATTATGGAGACTTCGCATTTCATAAAGTTTTGCTGGGAGTTCCCTCGATTCTCCCAAGTCATGAAATCCGAAATACTCCATATAAGATCAACGGTCTAGATCTCTCCCTTTGTTCGATGGCTGTGATAAAATCATGATTTCATTTTTCAGGTGTTTGAACATGAGCCAACTCTGACTCTTCCAACTCTCGATATCCAAAATACTCTAGATCAATGACCCATGACATTCCTCAATCCAATAATTGTGATCAATATCGCAGACTCAAACATCGTGATTCTGTGAATCTGCTTTATCGACTACCATGTGTCCTTCCCATATGAACGACTAGGATTGTTGTAGCTCCCAGATACTTGGGTATTTTCCTTCTGCCTTCACGATATTTGCGAGTGTCAAATAAACGATTCACAACTCCCCATGATCTAACGGTCTTTATCAACTCGCGAACTCGAACATCGCGAGTTCCTACAACTCTTACCTTTGACTTTTCCAGTTCATGAGTCATCAAAATGTTGATCTCTTTCTAGGTGTCCTCTGGATCCAATGGTTCAAATATCATCACGGTTTCACATTTCACAGAGTTGGAGGATGGCTCTTGGCCATTATCCTCTTCGCAATTATACTGGATCTGACGGTTGTTGGTCCTTGGTGCTCAGATCCAATGTATACGATCTATACTTCTCCTCTGCCCTTCCTTTAGTCACTGGAATCTAATATAATGTACATCGAGTATTTGGGATTGGTGAACCAATGGCCAATGTCTCTCCTCCTCCTAAGATTATGCATCCTCCCGACTTGGAATAATTTTTATGTGTCAAAGGTTCTGTGAGTCTTGATGAATTTGGGTCTCATCTACATTTCTGAGAATGCTATATCGCATGATCTTTGGTAATGGAATTAACCTCGGCCCTGGCACACACTTGCGCTCTACATTATTCCTCCTGAGCTTCTCAAGCTTTCTCTTATGTGTCTTCATTGTTGTTCTTTCCATGCACACTCTACCTGTAAACCTGCCAACATCATTGTTATTCTTTCCATCAATGACAAGCACACTTTTCTTGTAAACATGCCAATAATCCAGATCTTGTTGGTAAAGTTGGGACCACTCTATTGTTTCATGTCCACAGGAATGGAGCATAGTTGTAAGTGCAACCACAGGAGGCCAACTGAGGAAGTCAACGACATGATTGGAGATACATTTCTTATACTTGATGTTGAGATGGAACTACTGCAAGTAGGTGGACCAATTCCGATGGTAGTCATTCTGTAATTTCCCTTATGTTTGTATGAACTACAGAGGCTTGTGATTAGTGTGTATGATCGTATCTTTCCACATAATGTAATGTTTCCATTGACGACAGGCTTGTACAATGGAATATGTTTCGTTTTCATAGGTGGCATATCTCTGGACAATATCAAAGAGTGTCTAAATATGGTATGCAACCATATGCCCTTGCTGAGTGAGAACCGGGTCCACAACATAGTCAGATCCATCAATCTCAATATCGAATGGTTGTTGTAGATCAGGCAAGGAGAGTACTAGAGCTGAGAACAAATGATGTTTCATATCTTCAAATGCATGTTTTCTCTCCCTCTCCCACACAAACATGGCCCTACCACTGCCCTTGATCACCTAGTTGAGGGGCCAAACAATATAGGAGAATCCCAACACGAACCGTTAGTAAAAATTAGTGAGTACTAAGAAGCTTTGAAGATCCGTCAGTGTGGTCAGGGTTGGCTAGTCATGGATGACTTGGATATTAGTAGGATCAACATGTAACCCATGCTCATCAACAATGTAGCCCAGGTATTGGACCCTGTTCACACTAAAAGAGAATTTTTCAAAGTTGGCATAAAGCTTGTTTTTCCACAGAGTGTTCAAAACCTGTTGAATATGCCGCATGTGATCCTCCCACATTCTTCTCAATATGTGGATGTCATCCAAATATACTACCACAAAGGAGTTGGTGAAGGGTCTCAATACATCGTCCATCAACCTCATGAAAGTGGTTGTTGCATTTGTTAAGACAAATTTCATGACAATGCATTCATAGAGACCTTCTTTAGACTTGAAGGTTGTCTTCCATACATCAGTTGGTTCAATGGGAACCTAGTGTTAGCTATATTTCAAGTCAATATTGTTGAAGAAATTTTTCCCCTTGAGTTGGTCAAGAAGGTCATCAATCTTGGGAATGGGGTAGTGATTCCTGGCTGTGATTTTTCTTAAGGGTTAGGTTTTTTTGGTTCGACTGGGTAGAATTTCGTGGTAGTGACCATGGAACTAAGTTCAACATCGATAATCTGATTCCCTCCTTCAAGATTTGACTCAGAATAAAAATCGAACTATGAATTGGAAGCCTTCATATCGTCCACGAGGGACTGATTAGAGTGACATTCGTTGGTGTTGTGCCAAGTAATTTATGGTACTCACACAATTTTCTCGTGTCCTTATTTGTCTTCTCGTTACCCTTCTTATGTTTCATCTTGGACGGATTGTCCTGAGGGTGGCCATCATAAATTGATCCCCTGTTGTGTGGGTTGGGTTTTCCTTTTCCCTGCTTCGACTATGATGGGTTTGCAGATCCAAACTCTCCTTGTTTCTGCTTAAATTTATGCTCGATAATGATAGTGTATCTATAAGTCGTGCCCAATGAGGTGATGTCTAGGAAATCCATTTCAGTTTTAATGTATCTATGAAAACAACCATGGTATTTGAGGAACATATGACACTCAAAATATTTTATACCTAATTTGGTGTGGAGGGTATGGAAAACATTGGTAAAGTTTGGTACTCTCTAGTCCCTTTCTTGACATAGGTTGGTCCATCTAGTGTACTGGTCCTTGTATCTTCCAACAAGGTAGTATTGTTCTTTAATGGTGTTCCAAAAGGAATCCCATGTAGGTGCCACCACAAAAATTGCAGATTCCTCCATGACCCTTTTCTCAAAGTAAGTATCCCACTAGTCTTTAACATGGGGAATGACCTTGAGGAGTGAAAAAGTGATCTTTTACCGATCGGAAAAATTGTGGACCAAAAAATATCCTTCGAGCATATTCAACCATTTATMTACAACATTTGCATCTATAAGTCCTTCAAATAATGGAATATAAAAATTTGCATGTACGTTGAAGGGGGTTGCATGGCTTCCTAATGAAGATGCTTCTCTCGTGGGAAACTGTCGAACGATTTGCATGAATTTGTCCATCATTTCGTTCCTTTGTCAAACGAGGGCTTACTTGAGCAACATTTTAATAGGATCTCTTGCTCCATCATATTTACTTTCATATCCCATAGTCTTTTGTTGGGCTCAGCGTGGTCGATCTGTTAATGGCTCGATTGGTTCAAGTCCCAACTTCTTATACCTAGACCTTGTCGAAGACATGCATGAAGAAAAAAAAATGAAGAGAAGATCGATTTGATACCACTGATTGAGATTTAGGAGAGGAACAAACTAATTAATAGAATAAATACAATAAACACAAAGATAGGAAGAATAACAAAAATATTCAGTGAATAATATATTATATTAAATAATGAAATAGGCTAAAAGTGTAAAACTGCAGAACTAAAACTTGCTTGAATGCTGGTAGCTATATCTGAGAAGAGATGTGGATTCTACACACATTCGTCTGAGAAGAATAGATTACAATGAGGCTCGAGAGGCCCTTTTCATATTACTCATGAATTCTAAAACCCTAGACATAAAAAACCTAACCCTAGAAGGTGAAATTCCAAATGTCATGTGCGCTCTATGGGTAAGCTGGTGTAATTTGGTACCTCAACTTCCTAAGGTTGTAACCTTTGCATACGACCTTTGTTTTAGGTGCGTGATAGCCCGTTGGAAAGGTATTTTAGAGAGCTACACATTATGCAATCAGAATTTGACTATGCTTACAGTATGACTATGAAGAGTCAAGAAAACAACGATTAGGGCCCCAAAACAACCCTGGAAGTACAACAAGATGTGCTGACATGAAAAAATACAAAATAAGTTGGTTGGATTAGGCGAGAGGCCACCTGTATCCACCTGGAGAATGTGTGAGGCTTCAGACAACCACATAAGTGTATAACAAACAATTATAAAGGAGTTAAAAAAGACGTGTTGAATAAAAAAAGACATGAGGAGCCAATTGGATCAGGTGGGTGACCACCAATATCCACCTAGATCATATAAAGAATGTTGCATATGTTGCCAAAATATTCCTTTAAATTAGCAGTTTGTTTATTTTTTATTGTGCACATGTTTACATGCTTCCCTTAGGCACAAAGATCCTATTAGGAGGTTGGAAGGAGAATTCTAAAGATGGAATTGCTAGTTTAAGCTATTTAAAGGGCATTGTAATACTTATTGGAGGTTTGAATGGTGTGACTCAGAACTCTTATTTTGATATTGTTTTGTAACAAAGTTTCTCCTTATTGGATGGCCCATATCCAAGATACTTTGAATAGTGGAAATCAATATTTGTTTTCTTGATCATATTTTGATATCTTACCTTGATTACAGTCTCTTTGAATGATTCATCAGACTGATTATTTCTTTATTGCAGTAAAGGATCTATTGTGATATTGTATGAAAGTGTATCAGAGTATTTTCTCTTTGGTTGTAAGAGATTCTTATTTCAGAGAGTTTTCTTCATATGTGTGTCAATATTACCTGATGTAAATGATATTCATATTACACATTCCTTGTCAGCTCTTCCATCTATAACTTTATCTCTTTAGACGTGATTTAAAGTTATTTCAAGGCCTTGTTTGTTGGTGTATATTGTATGGAGTTATCTGTGATTGACATTTTAAACTGATTTTTCCATCCATTTTCCACCTTTAATAACATTTAACTTTGACATTATGATGGGTATTAGGATTTCACTTACAACAATCTAAGTGTGACTTCTAGTGCTAACAATTTTGGCGTCATTGTTAGGCAATGAATTGAATATTTTTCCTTGGGTTGTATGACAAGAAAATACTGATTTTGATGGTGCACGATAATCAGTAATTAAAAGAGTTCATATTTCACCTGGTGACTCCAAATTTCAATGGTGGCTCCCAAAGGTAGACACATGAGGTCAAACCCAAACTCACCTCTGGCTGCACCTGAACCCGATCCAGAAAAGATATTAAAGAAGGGAAAAAAATTTCAAGGATATTCCTATTCCAAATTATCAGTCACTTATGTATACCTACAGGAATCATGTTTCCATACATCAGTTGTTGTTACTCATATTTCTCATTTTCCTATTTTTGAAACTCCTGTAAAGTTAAAACTAGGAGATTTTCATGTAGAAAATTCATTTGTTTCTCTTGCACTGAAAGAAGAAATAGAAAATTTTGTTTTTCTTGCATCCCATGAAGTTTTTAATTGGTTTAGTCTTGAGACTTGGAATGTTTTCCTCTCTCAAATTATCCTTCCCCCCATTATTTTAAGTTTGTTGTAACCAAAGAAGAAGGAAACTCAGTTCCTCTTGAATTTCCCCCATCCTCATCCAAGACTCAACCACTTTCTGTTAAATCTGAAAATAATCCACCTTATAAAATTCCTTTTCCAAAATTACTTATTATAAAGACTGCATATTTACCTATCAAAACACCTCCTACTTCTCCTAGAATTCATAATCCTCCTTTTCCTAATCAAATGGCAGGGGATAATCCTCCTCAAAATAGAATGGATGACATTGTGGCTGTTAGGTATGCCCCTCTAGTGCTTCCTCGGCCTATTATTGTTCTCCCAATAGGATATTACCTAAATTATATTCCCAAGTTCACAGGAGAAGAAGATATCACTACAAAAGAACACCTTGCATCATTTTATAACTATGATGATAATCAGAATATTGAGAATGAGGATGTCTGGATGAGGGTTTTTGTACAAAGTCTTGATGGAGAAGCTAGAAAACAGTTTAGTAGTTTAGACCCTGGATCAATTGTTTGGATTGAAGCCCTAGATGATGCCTTCTTAAAGAATTGGGGTGATAAGAAATACTTCTTATATTATATCACGGAATTTGGGGCTCTCAAAAGTAAATAAGTTGAATTAGTATTAGACTTTTCAAAGAGGTTCAACAAAATGTATAACAAAATCCCTACTGATATCAAGACTACTAACACTTCTGCCAAAGTAACCTATGATAGTGCCTTCGATCCTAAATTTTGTCTTCTATTGAGAGAGAGAAGGTCTACTTCATTAACCCATGTGAAAGGTTCTACCCTAGATGTGGAATCAAACATATTGGCAGAAGATAAATTAAGATGAAAGTCTCATAGGGATAAAAGGAAACAAAAGGGAGAATCTTCAACATTGTCGGTCCACTTGTTGCTTGTTTTTGGCAAACTTTATTTGGTATATCATTGAGGAATATATCGTATCCCTTGGTACATGTGTTGAGGGTTTTTGGTTAAGATGTGTTGCTGAAGTTGTTAGTACATATTGAGGTTGCATAACAATTAGGGTTTGATGCATGGTTGATGTGAGGTTTCACTACACGTGGTTTATGGTTATTTGTCTATGTATGGAACATGATTAGAGAGACATATTTGTACATGGTTTGATCTATACACTTGTGACAATGGGTATGAGGTCTATGCGATCAAATATGATTGGCTGAGAAGATTATTGTGACAAGTTGTTTTTACAGGTTGTGATGGGTTGTTGGTACAGGTTTTATAGTGACATGTTTTACACGAAAAAATTGACAATGAAAGAGTGAGAGTGGAAGTATCAATTATTTGGCACTCATATTTTAGGGAGGTTGGATTGAGCAAGGAAAGGGGGTTGTAACATCCTTCCAGTTGGTGTCAAAGAATAAAGGAGTTGTAGCTTCCTTTAGGTTAGATCTTGAGAAACCACAGGGTTGTATCCTCCTTCCATTTGTAGCTGGAAAACAAGGAAGTTGGTGCTTCCTATGAGTTTACTTCTTTTGACATATATGAAAATCATTATGTGGTTTTCTCTCTCATTGGGTTTCCACATAAAATATTGGTGTACTGTGTTTATGTGTAGTTGCTTATTGTTCATTGTTTATGTATACTACTCATATTGAATGTTATTGTTCATCTGCTCATGAAGTAAACTATACATATTGTGGTTAAAAGGATTAAAGGTACAAATATTTATTCACCTCCCCCCTCTCAGTGTTCCAACATCATGTGCATGAATTCCCATGTTAAATGAATACCTAGAAAATATAAATTGCTTACTCAACTTTACCTCCTCTTAGTGGATGATGATTTGAGAGATAACTGTTTAACTTTGGCTTGTCTGATGTATGTTGATCTGAGAGGAAAATTTTGAACTTTGGTTGCATGATATGGAGAGAAAGATGATCTATTTGCCTCTTATTGGTGATGTTGGAACTGAATGTACCATTGATATTATAGGTTCGAAGGAGTTGGAAATGTACTCTTGCAACTGTTGCTACAAACTTTGAATGATGATCATGATTAATGGAAACTTTTAAAGTGATTTGACTACTAATGATGAATCCCATGACATGCTAGGTACTTGAAGGTTTTATTTCCAAATTCCTAGCATAAAACTAGGCCATAAAAGTAGTCCATGGGAGACAACAACTCATTGATTATGAAGAGAATACTCATCCATTTACATTGTCTATGATGTGGTACATACTTGTTTGTAGGGTTCAATCAATAACATAAGACTTCAACCCAAGTAAATAAACAAAAGTGACCAGATCAATCCAATTTGAGTGGTACATACATTTTATTTTCTGATATCTACTCATCACCGAACTCTACCTGACCTCCTTGCAAATAAAAATATATCATTTACTGCAAAGTAAAGAACTCAACTTCTTACTCTGGATTACAATCATGTCAATTTTCTCTTTCTACATTTGCTTGAAATCAACAACTTCATCTCAAATTTCCTCCAAATCCTCATCATCTTCACCCATTAAATCTAAAGTTGATGCATGGAGACATCTTATTCCTTTGATCTCTACCTTCAATCCATGAAAAGTAACTACCTCTATGGATAATTTTTCATACTCATTAGTCATTTCTAGAAACTCCTCAACTAAATAATATCGTATTGACTCCAAGGACAATAGACGATCCATGTAAGAATATAACTTCATATCCTTTAATGAAAAGTAGTTTCCATATGCTCAAGGGTTGTTGGGATGATGATTTTTCCAAATTTGTAAGAAACATTTTTGTTTGATCCTACACATACTTTAGCACAAACTGTCTTTTCAATATATACTATGATAATATTCTCTTCCCTATCTCCTAATTGATAATTTCTTGATGTGTCATTTCTTCCACCATTTCATGCTTATGTAGATTTCTAATTTCCCTTATTTCTTATTCAAGTTTTTTGGCATGACCTCATTGATTGACTATTGTTTCTAGTTCTACAAGATATTCTTTTCAAATTTCTATTTCCCTCTTTCCTTCCCTTTCCAATGAGTGAGCATTCCTTTTCTAATGAGTGAGCTAGTTGTGCTTTCTCATCCTTATGAAAGGAAACCTGAGATTCTAAAACTTCCATTCAAGATAATTTATGAGACAGGAGTTCCTTCATAACTCTTTCTCTTTATGTAGAATCCATATCATCAACTGACTAACTCTTGTGTATGCTAATACACGTATTTTGTTAAGGTCCTAACCCGCACATAGGTAGATCAATGTATTCGGATGTAATAAAGGTCAATATTAATAATACCTTTCAATAAAATAGAATAAGGCAGATGTAAGAAGACCTAATAGAAGCTTTCGCTTCTAGAAGGATCTTCCT
>SNQJ01S0173115.1:0-20372 GCA_010110895.2 Picea sitchensis
GCCATCTGCATCCTATGCGCTATTCCTCTGCATTCTCTTCACTGCATCACTGTTCTACCCTATAGTTTGTTCACTGCGCTCTTCCTCACAACTGAATAGCTAACCAACATAATCATCTCACTTCTATGTTCTGCATCTTTTTCTCACGTTTAGTCCTTTGCCTGATCATCATGGAAACTTTTCATCATCCCTGGAGGTTAGCTCAACGTGTTCATCATTAATGGGCGTTATGCTGAGATTCCTTAGCTGCTCTGGTAGTCAAAAATCTTTTTCTACTCTGTCAGTTACAACCAGTCAATTATGGCTTCTTTGGCTTCTAAGCCCCTTCCTTCACATGATCACTAGCGGTGACCATACACCTGAGCTTAACGAGCACTTATCAATTCAATGACCACGATTCATTCTCCTGAAATGGACGACTGTCGTAACTTCGACACTTTTCCCTTCAGAACTTTTTGGTTTCAAACCTTTCTAAACTTCCGAATCATAATTCTCGAACAGATCGGACGGTTTACATTCATTTCACAGAAACTGATCAATCGTTATATTTTATTCTTACAAGGCTTAATCTGACAACCAAGACTCAATCAACCATTGATATGGATGGCCACCTTTTACTTTGGGTCTTTGGCTATTACACTTACGCTATCCTTCCACTTTATATTTATTAATGGTTGAGAGTGCCGACATCATATCGACGATCGATATCTCCTACGGGTCTCCGAACTTCGAAGATTTCAAATATCAACTCGTTATTTTCTCCATACATCAATCTTCCGAAGTTGTCAATCCACTAACGCATGTTCCTTTCAGATCAACGGTCGAGATGTCCTTCGAGTCTTCGAACTTCAAAGATTTCAAATCTCAAACCCCTTCTTTCCTCGTAGTGATGTCACTTACTTACATCACTTGATGATGTGTCATGAGCCTAGTAGCTGCCACGTGTCACTCGGATTTGTGATTTCCACGTACCTGAAATGCCAAATTAACTTGACACTTGTCATTGTCTGATTGCACCATGTGTCCTTGCTGATATAGTCTTGGTGACATGGATCCTCATGTGGCACATGTTCTTCTCCTGGATCTAACGATTTTACTAACTCTGGGTGTATCTTAGATCAACGACTAAGAGTAACTTCAGACCTTCGTCCTTCGGGACTTCGGGACTTTTGAAATTTCTTTGTGGTGAAAATCCCAAAGCAATTCTCTCAAAGTGACACAACTTGCTTATGTCACTTGTTGACATGACATGAGCCAATTTATTCTTGACACTTTTCATCATCTGATTATGCCATGTGTATTCGCTGACGTGGTCTGCCGACATGGTCTGCCACATATCCTTGTTGATGTGGTCTGTTGATGAGATCTGCTGATGTGGTCTTCTAATGTGGTCTGCTGACCAACAACACTGATCCAACGATCCTCATATGTCCTCCAAATTCGATGGTCGTTATTCATTTCAGATTTCCAGGCTTCAAGTTTTTCCAATATCAAACTTTCTGGAGCATAACCTCCTCTATATTTATATCCGAATTGAATCCTGTTCGTTGATCAGAATCTTAGATCGAAGGCTTGATCTTTCTGCGATGTAGCTCTTCTGGCGTATCTTTTCCTTCCACTTGGAACGATCCAACGATTGATGAAAATTCGTATTTCGGGAATTTCAAATCTCAATCTCTCCAGAGTGTAACCTCCTCACGTGTTTAGATCCGATGTGAATGTTGTTCGTTGATCATGAATTTAGATCGACAACTCGATCTTTCTGCGATGCGGCTTTGATGGCTTATCCTGTCCTTCCACTCGAAAGTGATCTGACGACTAACAAGAATTCACATAATCGAATTCTCAATCATTTTTCCCCTCTTATCCTATCCTTCCACTAAAAAATGATCCAACCGTCGTGAGGACACTTGAAGCAGATCAACAGTCGATGATGATTGCAGAACCACAACTTTCAAGTGATTTAACTCGACACCCAAACTCCACAATTTGAAGTTGTACGCTATTGGTGAGTCAACCATAATCGTCGATCTTCGAAGCTATACGATCGGACGGTCCTGACTAATTGTGGGATTGGAACAAGCTTGATGTTTAATTGATCTCCTTTCAATCTCCACAATTCATCCCTGCTGTAGATTTGGCGATTGCACATCCGACAATCACGATTTAATATGACTTAAACTCATTGTTTGTTGGATCAACCACAGTCGCAGATCTTTGAAGATATGAGATCTGGGGATCTAGACAGATTGCGGGATTGTAACTGGCGAGTAGTTTAATTCAACTTTCTCTCTCCGCAATTCATCCCTGCCATAGATCTGGCTTGCAGATCCGACGATCTTGATATGATCTGAGTTTTATCACGCCATCTCTTCTAAGCTTTGATTCCTTCTGCACACTCTGCCTGTAATCATGTCATCGTCGCTGCTGTTCTTGCCATCAATGACAAGGACACGCTTTTCTGTAAATCATGCCAATAGTTTCCCTATAGGGGTTTTACCACGTGAAAACATTGGTGTGTTGATCTTTGATCCGGTTATGTGAGTGGTTACTAAAGGTATTCGTCCTCTATTGGAATACTTGTTTTGTCGAACATGGTATTCGAGCCTGTTTGAAAACCCGCTCCTGTTGTAGATTGAGATCGTGAAACCGGTTGCCTCATCTCCATTTTCTGTCATTTACGTACATTTATGGGCTGAGAGGGCTGTTTCATTGCGTCCAGAGTGATCGTTTCATTCAAGGACACTTTTATTTTCACTCGAAAAGGTTTATGTTTTCCCAAGATACAACCATTTCAGTCAGATCCAGAGGTATAAAGGCTGAATACGTTTATTTTTTTAAATTTTTGCAAAGTATCATTTTGGTTTTATTTTGGTTTTGTATTATTTATTTTCGGGTTGCTACTCTTTTAGACCTGCATATTCTCTTTGACCTGCTCCCTATGCAATCTCTGAAAATCAGAAACATATAGGAAAATGTGCATCTTTTGGGTAATCTAACTGAGACCTAACCCTTATTGTCATCGAGAAGCGAAATTTATTTTCTTGTGTGAAAAGAGTTTTTTTTAGCATGCTCTCCAAGGCCATCTTCAACAACAACACCTCCAATCCTCTTCCTAAAAAATACAATATGTTTTTCTAGACCATTTGATTAAAAGTTGCCTTATTAAGTAAGAGATCTTGAGTTCAAGTCTCTCTTTTGTTACTTTTGTTGAAAAAGTTCATGCTAAAATTGTAAAGTGTATTTCACTTCAAGTATAAAAGTGAATCACTATAAGTAGCTTTAATATTTTATTTTAGAAATATTTATTTTGGATGCAACTTTTCTTTTATAAAGTAATTTCATTGTAAAAATGATCCCCACTTCTCTTTATAAAAGTGGGTCACTTCATAAATCAACTTACACTATCACGTGGTCCTTTGATTACCTTTTATGCCTTTTTTAAAAATGACATAACTCTCACATCTGAAGTCCGTTTTCAGTGCCATTTTTTTTAAATCGCATAACTTTTCGATATCTTTCCATCCAGATAATCATTTTTAGTTTTTAAATCCATATTATTTGCATATTTAATATGGATTCTACAAGTAATCTCTTGCTCACTAACACCAACTACTTCTAATGAAATTCTCATATGGAAGATTTATTAAGAAGTAAAGACTTATACCGGATTACCTTGGAAAAGAAAAAAACACCCACTGATCATGATAAGAAATTCAAATGGGCTAATAGGAGTGAAACATCACGTGGACTAATGAGAATGTCCATCTCTCTTGATTTAAGGTTCCACCTTAAAGAAATTGATGACCTCAGAGAAGCTTGGGAAAAGATTGAATCTGTGTTCGGTAAACTCAATATTATTCGAGCACAATAGTTAGAAATTCAATTACTGACTTTAAGTCCAAGTGATTTTTCTTTCCTTGGAGACTATCTATCTAAGTTTAAAACACTCAGAATTTTATGTGAAGAATGTGAGATAAAAATAGAGGAAGAGTGTTGCATCTATATTATTCTTTCTAAGCTAGGTAGTGCATATTCTGTGTTTGTATCTACCTTTTATGCCATGAGAGAGAATCTAGGGAAAAATTATCAAAAACCCACTCTTGAGTCCTTTTGTGCTGCTTTGATTAGGGAGGAAGATAAGCTTGCACAACTTGGAGTGATCAACACTACAGGTACCTCCAACAAAGCCTTAGTTGCCCAACAGAGAGATAAACCCAAGTATCCAAAGAAGTAACATCCTCGCAACAAAAAGAAGCAACATAAGGGTCCCAAACTCGTTGAGACAACTTTAACTCCTAATGGTGACAAATGAACAAAATATAAAAATAAGAAGACTGACATACATTGAAACTTTTGTGATAAAGATGGTCATGATGAGTCCAAATGTTTCAAGAAGATGGCTTCTTTAGAAGCAATGATGAAGAAGCACAACATTAGTATTGATTCTACTTCTTCTTCTTCTTCTCATGGACATTCACTTTCCGCTTCTGGTTTCTCCTTCAATACAACTTCTACTTCTTCTTCTGATGAGTGGTTTATTGATTTTGGAGAATCTTATCATATCACTAAGGATAAAGACACATTTTCTGCTCTAAATGAATGTAACACCAACAAAATATTTATTGGTGATGATAGATATCTTAGTGTTGTAGGATCTGGAACAGTTCAAGTAGATAATGGTCATTTCAATGATGTATTATATGTTCCCAGTCTTTCTTGTAACCTTCTATCAATATATCAAATCACTCATTCAGGTGAAGGTAAAACCATAGAGTTTTTACCTCACCAAGTTGTAATCAATGATCTAAAATATCCTAAGCATGTTGTTGAAACTGGAATTGCTGATGATATTACCAGGTTGTACAAGTTTGACAACTTTGGGTCATCATATTTTTCATCAGTTTTTGTTGCTCATAGCGATGACTTAAACAAACTTTGGCATGAACGGTTTGGTCATCTAAACTATCGCTCATTGCAAAAACTATGTAATCAACATATGGTGACTGGTCTTCCCCCTGTTTCATGCAGAGATGGTGTTTGTGCCGGTTGTGTTCTCGTCAAACATCATAGTGACAATTTTGAAAAACGTGCCTGTTGGCATGCCTTGGGCCCCTTGCATCTTGTTCAAAGTGATTTGTGTGGTCCACTTTCTTCTCCCTCTTTTTCTGGGTGCAAGTATTTCTTAACTTTCATTGATGATTTTTCTAGACGTACTTGGGTTTACTTCTTAAAACTTAAGAGTGGAGTTTTTGACAAGTTTTTGGCCTACAAGGCCCTTGCAGAAAAACAATCTGGACATCAAATTCAAAAGTTAAGAACAAATAATGGAGGAGAATACATGAACAATAATTTTACAAGTTACTGCACTACACAGGGAATGCAAATGCAAAACACTGTTCCATATACACCAAAACAAAATGGCGTTTCTGAGAGAAAGAACCACACATTAAAAGAAATGGCTAATTGTATGATCCAATCTAAGGGATTAAGTCTAAAGTATTGGGAAGAAACAATCAACTGTGAAAATTACATAGTCAATCACACTCCCACAAAGGATCTTAAAAATATAACACCGGAAGAAGCTTGGACTAAAATTAAACACATGTAAGTCACTTCTGTGTATTTGGCAGTATAGCATGGGCTCACATTCCTGATGAGAAAAGGAAAGCATTGCAGCATAAAAGTGAGAATTGTATATTTGTTGGTTATTATGAATATGCCAAAGGTTATAAACTTCTTCAACCATATTGTAATTAAATTATTATTAGAAGAGATGTTAACTTTGATGAAAATCTCTTGGCCTGTGAGCATAATTCAATGATTATGCCTTCTTCAACCTTCGAGCCATCTTCAACGTTTGTTCCTTCTTCTATTCCTAGTCTAGTTTCTTCTTTAGATGATGACAGTGAGGATGAAAATCCACCTCTGCCTCCTCACCTTCCTCCAGATGATTACTTTGAACCTGAACCAACACCAGTTCCACCTCTTCCTAGATGGGTCCGTTCAACACGAGAAGGAACTACTGGTCTTGTTGGTGATCCTTCAGATCAACGTCGAACATGTTCACAGTTACAACAAGCCTCTTCTCTTTTGGCTGAAGTTTCAGAGACTCATGATCCAAATACATTTGTAGAAGCTCCAGGTCATCCAGTTTGGGATACAACAATGAATGAAGAGTATCGTTCTTTAATGGAAAACGATACTTGTGATCTTGTACCTCTTCCAAAAGGAAGAAAACTTGTCAGAGTTAAATGGGTCTACAAACCTAAGTATGCATCAAATGAAAGTGTTGAAAGACACAAAGCTTAGTTAGTTGCCAAAGGATTTTCCCAAGTTGAAGGAATTGACTATAATGAAACCTTTGCCTCTATAGCCAAAATGAATTCAATCCGCCTTGTTATTTCCCTTGCTGCCTCACATAAATGGGAGGTCCATCAGATGGATGCTAAATTCACCTTCTTGCATGAAGATTTTCAAGAAGAAATCTACATGGAAAAACCTCATGGCTATGTTCAAAATGACTCTAGCTTTGTTTATCGCCTTAAGAAATCTCTTTATGGTCTTAAGCAAGCTCCCCAATCTTGGTATGCCAAAATGGAAAAATTTCTTATTGACATCAGATTCTCTAGATGCCATTATGATCCTAATGTCTATACCAAGAAAGTAGGAAGCCATCTCATAATCCTTGTCCTTTATTTTGATGACCTTATCCTTACTGGTAGTGACTCAAAACTTTTAAACCATGTGAAAACCAATCTTAAGAAGAAATTTGAAATGACAGACTTAGGTTTTTTGCACTATTTCCTTGGCCTCCAAGTTTTTCAAACCAATGAAGGAATTTTTCTTTTCTAGTATAAGTATGCTTGTGACCTTCTTCGTCGTTTTCACATGGATGATTGTAAACCAACCCCTTCTCCCTTCCAGTATGGAGTCAATATTACGACCACTTGTGCTTCTCCTGAAGTTGATGCCTCCCTCTACCGTCAATTAGTTGATAGCCTCTTATACTTGACTCATACCCGTCTTGATATTTCCTTTACTGTTGGTCTTGTTGCTCGGTATATGAAAACACCCCATGAAATCCATTGGAAATCAACTAAAAGGATACTTCGCTATGTCCGTGGTACAATTCAGTTCGAGATACATTACAGTTTAGGGGGGACTCCTTTATTGGTTGGTTTCATTGATTTAGATTGGGCCGACGACCCTGATGATTAGAATTCTACTGTAGGTTATGTTTTCAGAATTGGTTCAGGTACTGTCACTTGGGCCTGCAAGAAACAAATTTCTATTTCACTTTCTTAAGCAGAAGCAGAGTACTGAGCAATGGTAAATGCAAGTCAGGAAGCCTTGTGGCTTCGACAGATCCTTTCAGAGTTTGGATTTCAGCAACAACATCCGACCAAATTTTGGTGCGACAATCAGAGTACCATCAAGCTTGCCAAATACCCAATTCAACATCAGCACAACAAGCACATCGAGCTACACATGCACTTCATCAGAAAACTCATTCATGATCAAGTTATTGAAGTGCTCTTTTTCCCTATAGAAGATCGAGTTGCAGACATTTTCACAAAGTCTCTTACATAAGCAAAGTTTTCCAAACTTCGATCTATGTTAGGAGTTCAGGAAGTTGTCATTAAGGGGGTATAGGCTCTAATGCCTCCTTCCTTCTCCTATTGTGTCACTATTGTAAATCCTTCAATCCTATTCCAAGTTGTTCTTAAGAAGGGATGTTAGGATATTTAGACACTTAGGAGTTAGTTAAGATCTACTTGGTCTAATGCGTCGTTAGGTAAAAGTGTGTTTCTTTAGTATACATTAGTATGAATTTGTAGTTAGGAAATCCGACAGTCACGATATATTCCTGACATAGAGTGATCCGACGGTTCATATTATCCTCAATCTTAATGACCATTGATCCGTGGCTTAACACTCGATTGGTCCATGATCTCTATTTAAAGAGCATGGAGGGTCATTTTCCGAATGATCGATTGTGAGAAAATCTCTTGTAAAATATTTCTGTAATACTTTTCTTTTGCATTAATAAATTGCTCGAACTGGCTGTGTTGGTTGGGGCCATGGATGTTTCTCTGTAGGGGTTTTACCACGTAAAAACATTGGTGTGTTGATCTTTGATCTGGTTATGTGAGTGGTTACTAAAGGTTTTCGTCCTCTGTTGGAATACATGTGTTGTTGAACAACTCACCCATTTTTGTGGCCTCTGTCTCAAGTCTATCTACTCCAAGAAATACCTCAAGCTATTGTGGTCGGTCCTCATCACAAAACTTCCTCCTACCAGGTACTGTCTAAATTTGGCCAATGCATGCATGATAACCAACATCGCCTTATCATATATGGAGTAGAGTCTTTCTGGTTCCATGAACTTCTTTCTCTAAAAAGATATGGGATGTCGATTTTGCATCAACACTGCTCCTATCCCCTCTCTTGATGCATCACACTCCAATTCAAATGGCCGAGAGAAGTATGGAAGTGATAACACTGGGAAATTTCTCATCACCCTCTTCATCTCTTCAAACAATTCCTATGCCTCCTCTAACCATTCTAATGCTTCCTTCTTGGTGAGATCATCAACGACACACCAAGTTGTGAAAAACCTTTCACAAAACGTCTGTAATAGAAAAATATCCCGAAGAACCCCGGGAGTTCCGTAAGTGACATGGGTGTGGGCCAATCCAAAATCATATGGATCTTATCCTGATGTACTTGTAATCCCTTAACTCCAATAACATGTCCGATATAGAGGATCCTTGTTAACCCAAATCCACACTTTTCCTCCTTGGAAAATAGGAACTACTCTTACATGATGAAAAGTATGTCATCCATATGCCTCACATTCTCCTCCCGAGCCCTGCTATAGTTAATAGATCATCAAAGAATACCAATAAGAATTTTCTCAACTGGTTGTTGAAGATATGGTTCATACATGACTGAAAGGTGGAGGTTGCATTAGTCAACCTGAAGGGAATGGATAGAAACTCATAATGCCCGTAGTGACATATGAATGTTATTTCCTAGATGTCCTCCTCTCTAACCTAGATCTGATGGTACCCCAATAGAAGATCAATATTCAATAAGTAAACTTCCCAATGTAACTCATCTATCAACTCATGAATCCTGGGTATCAGGTACCTATTCTTAATGGTATTTTTGTTCAATGCCCTATAGTCTATGCACATCCTTCTTCTTCTGTAGTACCACTAAAGAAGCAAAGGGACTAGAGATAGGCTTGATGTGCCCCATCTCAAGAAAATCCTGTATGACCTTTTATATATCATACTTAGACTTCTTCAGATGTTTGTAAGGTGTGGTGATCACATGATTTTCCCCATCATCTAGCTCAATAATATGATTGAATCCCATGTTAGATGGCCTTCCTGCTGGTATCGGCTCAAACACCTTATCATATTTCCTGAGTATCACCTGGATGTCCACATGATAGTGCTGGCAATTCTGTGATGGATTTTGCATGGTGATCAAGCACTCTGTTGTGCAAGCCACGTCCTTGTTTCTAAAAATAGCCTCCATGCATTTGTTTGACATGATCCTGGGAACTCTTTTCAACATACCTATCAAAATGAATTTCTTCCCTTCCTTGTCCTTGAACTCCATCCTCATGTCCTGATAGTCCATGTGAATATCTCCCAGTGAATACAACCACTGGACACCTAGTACCAAATGGGTGTCTACCAGATATACCACATAAAATTCATTGATAAATGTATAATTTCCCAAGGTCACATCCAATCCCTTGATCCTCTGAGTACATGTCATGCTTTACCCATATGCTACCACCATGTTAAACCCTTCAAATTCCTCTACTAGAATATGTCTTTTGGTGAAAAGCGCTGCATCAATGAAATTGTGAGTGGACCCACCATCGATCAATGTTGTAACTATATCTCCTTACAAAATTCCCTTGACCCTAAAGGTGTATTATTTGGGGACCCTTGAAAGTGTGGAAATTATCACTTTCTTGACTCCATCCCACAACTACTTCTCCTTTTCTATTTCAAGATGTGGTGACTCTGTCTAGATAATGTGTTGTCCACTATCTTGAGTGTGAGCTGAATCATCCTCATCATCATCCTCCTCATTGGAAAGTACCTCTATGTAATGTACTTTCCCTTTTCCCATACATCGGTGACTTGAATCCCAAGGTTCTTTTCAGATAAATCAAAGCTTCTTCCTCAACTCTCTCCAAGTATCCTCATCCATCTTGTCCTTCCTTGTCCATGGCTTTTGGTGAGGCTTTGTCACTTGACCCTTCTATGGAATAAATGAATTATTTGATGCCTTCTTGGGAGCTTTGTCTACCATGTCCTGGGTCTTCATGATGGAACCATGTAATGTGGTTGGCCTAAAATCATTCACCCACCCTCTCAAGGGTTCGACTAACCCTTTAGTGAATAACATCACCAACCTCTGCTCTGAGATGTTTGTCACCATGACCACCATCTTCTAAAAGTCTGTGATGTATGCCTCATGTTTACCTATCTATCTCAACTGTTCCAAATATCTGAAGTGGATATCAAGGTCCTTTTTATCAAATATTTCCATCAACCTATGGGTGAAATCTTCATAAGAGGTGATGCTGGCGTGTTCTAATGTCACTAGCCCATGGTACCAACACTCATGAGCTTATCCATACAAGTGTAGGGTGATAAATTTAATTGACTCTACCTGTGTCATCAAGTTAATATGGAATTAAGTGTCCACCTTATTTACCCATGCCCGGGCTATGCTCTTGATAGATCTGCTGAAAGGTGGAGTAGTCATCTTCCCCAACTTGCACAGAAGATCAAATTTCTGCTAGTTCTGTGTTGTCCTTGTTTTTTTATTGAGCCTAGTGTTGCAGTAGTTGGTATAATACAAGGCTACTTGGATGTCTTCCCCTAAGTATTGATACTCCTTGAATTAGGTGGTGTACTCCTCGACCTGATCCCACTGTCCTTGTGCTCATGTAGGCTGCTCCTTAAGGAATATTGGAAATAATGGAATGGGAGTCCTACGACTCCCTATATTTCGACCACTCTGTGCTGGAATACGGGTATTGATACCCTCTGCCTGAGTTCTACCTCATCTGTGGCTGCCTTTTGCATTTGACCTGGTCTATACTCTTTGTCCCACTAGCTGTAGGAGTACCTCAAGGGTCTGCTGTTGGTTTCTCATCATCTATTCCTAGCTCTGAGTTGCTTCTACTTGTCTCTGGTTTAACTCATCTTGGCTCTGGGTCATATGACTCAATAACCTGATCACAAGATCTTCTATATGATCTCGGTTGTCTCCCATGTTTCCTTCTTGTTCTGACTCTAGTTGGTTCACTTCTAATTCTTCTTCCTCTGGTGATCCTAGTAAGGGTTTTCCTCCACGCCCCCATCTTCTAGGCATCAATGCATTCACATGCTGGAAATATCACCATCTTTGATACCACTGTAATATCCCCAAATGGAGCTAACTAGGATATTATGGTTTTCTATGCAATTTAAGGTGTCTTGGTGTTGAATTTCCGTCAGACAGTTTGTATTCATATATTCCTTTATGATAAATCTGATTGATGAATTTTACAAACAATTTTCTTGCAATACAAATTACATGTAAACCAAGTACATAAATGTAATAGACAACATTGACATACTTTAATTATGATTGGAAACTGGAAATACAACAATAGAAAATACTCTAATGACTGCTATAAAAATTGCATCAAGTACTATAAAACTCAAACAAAACCTGGAAAATGATGCCAACGATTCTTCATATGTTTCCATTGCTCATAAACTCTCCAAAATTTTCACTGTACACTCCGATGTCCATATCCTCAGCTATAGGGCACTATGGCCACTTCAAATACCTACGCTTTGTCCCCCAAGATCCTATGACTCTCCTCCTCTATCAATAAACCTACAAAAATACCACTGCAGCCTATAGAAAACCCCCATGACCTACTAAGGACATCCATGGCCTACAATGGATCTCTTGAATCTCTCTCGTAGAGCCCACGACTTCTACAAATGGCCTCACGACCCTTTCTCTCCTCACACGATTCAATAAGGGGCTCGCAAACTTCCTCTAAGACCCCACGATCCTCCTATCCCATGATCCAACCCTAAGACAAGGGATAAGCCCTCCTGGCACCATCCTAATGCCTGAATTTTCCACAAAGAGGTGATTTAGCCTCAAATGAATCCCCATGATTTCCCCCAATCCTTCCTAGTGCCACGATCCTTCCAACAAATAATATCGACCTCCTCCTAGGAAAATCGATGCATTTTCCCATTGAATATAAACAATAAAATGAAGCACCAAATGGAAAACCCCAGATGGATTTCCCCTATGTTTATCTAGGGTGGATATCTAACCACCAAAACCAAATTAGTAATGGAAGGGTTTTCCCCAAAACCCCAACGAAAACCCTGGCTGCAAGAGCACTCCAAATAAGATGTCAAATCATAATGAGGAAGGTGAATTGCTACCCTTCCTTTATACTTCTCCTAATCCTTCTAGATATTTCCCCTTTTGAATAAATCAAATATGATCATTATTCCCTCTCAATATTTACTTAAACATTACAAAGTCATTTTTTAATGTTTATGTTATTAATAATTTGTCTTTTTACTTAATGTCACTTTATAATGCAACATTTTTTGGCTAATGACATTAAATAAACTTCCTTGACTCCATTTTTCTTCATTGACTATAGGCTACAAGAGTTGTATAGGGTACTAAGTCATCCTCTGTCATGATCAACTGGAAGGGACATTGCAGTCCTGCATTCCTAGGCTACTAAGTCACCCTCCATCATGATCAAATGGAAGGGGACAAAATTAAGATTCCCCCCGAGATTTTTGTCCTCAAGCAATTCCAAATCGGGGTGCTATAAGATCTAGTCTCCTCCCAAGTAGCATCCTCTATGGGAAAACCTCTTCATATGACTAGGTACTCCTGAATGACTCTCGATCCTAAACCTCCTCTCTCTGACATCAAAGATCCTCTTTTTGGATTCAAAACCAATTGTCCTTCCTCATCTAGTGGAAGAATATTTGTCGACATGTGTTATCGGACTAATTCCAGAGTGACACTAACAGACCTCCCTGTGGATCCAATCTAGATTCAGAACAAACACACCCGTATCATGATGCTTTCCTAAGTTTTAGAGCATTAAATATACTAACTAAACATGGATAAGTGACATACCATTTAAATGCAGTTTTCCTCTCACATTCGCCATCCTAGCTTCGCTCCAACGCTCATACAATGATGAACTCCCTAAAAGAGCGCAACCAACTAGAGTGATAGCAATATCGAGAAAATCAATATAAACCTATGTATGCATCAAGGAATCATACACAAACACAACAAGCTTTATAGGAAAGAATCACATCAGACACATTAAAATGTCAAAGAGATACCATGGTCTTGATGTCGTAAGGTCCCTTCCAATTGTGTATTTCTCGCTCCCCACACACTTCCACTCCAATACCCGGTGAGCATAGATCCTGATAATATTCACAATCTATCTCTTGACAAAGGAAAACTCAAAGACACTCCAACCAAGCTAATAATTCCAAATAAATCCAATCCTAGCTAATCCAAAAAGCTCAAAAGCTAACTTTCCATGAGAGCTCCTCTCCCTTTATAAAGTTGGAAGAGGATAAGGTGATGAGGTTAGATGATCCCACTAAATCATGAAAGGGAGTAAGATCCAAACCATTCGGATGCCACCTCACCATGGAAGTTTCTCCTTCTAGAAGATTCGAAAATGCTCATTTTTCCCACTGCTAAGCATTCTTGCACTCCCTATAGAGCAACCTCGCAGAACCTCTCACAACCCAGCCTATGGTGCAACCTGCGGAGAATCGCACTTTGCATCCTGCCTATATAGCAACCCATGACCATCCTCTTTAATATTGTTTTACAAAGGAAAATGCAACTTTTCTTAGGAAAATTTCTTCTCTCTTCTTTCTTCAGGAACTCAGGCCATTTACCCCTCTGAAGACTACATATATTTTTACATCATTAATGGTCATAGGGATGAAGAAAATAATGTAAAATGAGAGCCCCCCAAAGTATGTAGCTAGAACAAAGGATAGCTGAAACAATTTGTCGAGTGTGTGTAGGGAACAAGGAACAAATTTCATTTGGAAACCTGCCACAACAAACAAGGAAATACAATACAATAATATATCATCATTGAGGTAGGGAATTCCCATACTCATAATACAAAATGACTCAAAGAATAAATGTCGCATTACGCGTAAGATCCATGTCAAGTAAGACAGTCATGGCCACCAAACATACACCTATGGATCCATGCCGATATGACTTAAATCTAAACATAGCCACCAAAAATACACTGGATCTATGTATTGTGTTTCAAATTTGAACATAGCCACCTCGTGACATACAATGTGGATCTATGCAATAGTACAACCCCATTATACTCCAATGCAACCCGGATCCGCCGTAAAATATCCGTGGTCTTCATCTCCACCACTCTATGTACTAATCTAACCATGCTAATACATGTGTTGAAGTCAAACATGGTAGAAACCACTTGATTACCGGTCAATGATGAGAACCAAGTAACAAGCGCGTAGGGAAATCACCATTAATGTCACTGACTCCTAAGGTACTCTAGTACAATCCAACGAATGTGATTTAATGAGCTGAAGTCAACTTCCTGGAATCTCCGCATTAGGGGTCAATAATGAAAACCCACCGTCGAAAGCGTAGGAACCCGCCATTGAGGCATGCAAGTTCCAAGGTACCAATTAGTTTCTAAGTCTAATTCTTGATAATAAGTTGAAGTCGACAAGAAAAGACTTGTCATAGGAGAGCCTTAATGTATCCCATCAATGACACAAAACAAGTAACAAGATTTGATGTAGATCGAGTAACAAGTGATTCAGGACTCTGACTCATGGATGACCAATGCAATAGAAGGCTTTAAGGACTAAAGAAATGGCCGGCACACAGAAGGATTTTCAAGTTTGACTTATCTTTGAACATATTGACCACACAACAACCCGGCCTTGGAAACACTGACTCAACAATAGGGATCACATACCAATTTGTAATCTCATAAAGGAGTATGGTCAAGAGACGAAATTTAATTTTCCAACCTAGACACAAGGCGAAAGGAAAGAGTGTCATGTTCAAAGAGACCCTTCCATGGAATATAGGTTTAGACATATTTCTTCCCAATTTTTCCCCACCATTTCTGACGAAAATCTCTTTATTTTTACTAAACCTTGAGGGAGGATAACATATGCTTGTAATAAGCTCATCCTTCCTACATGTCCCTTGAGTATTTTTAACCCTAGGAAGGGAGTGGTTCGTCCCATACGGCCTTCGATGTTTGTTTAATCCAGTCCAAAGAAAGAGGTAAAACATTGTATTTTTCATGTTTTGAGAGTCCTGAAAACACTTAAAAGAGAACTCTCTGCCCTTTTTGTAAAGTAGTCTCATTGAGAACCAAAATGAGATAAAATATTATTATATCAACATTTCAAAAAAAACTTTTAACGAGTGTGAAAAGAACAAGTTTGTTCGACAATCTTTCATGTTTATAGAGTTTGAAAAGAGCTTAAAGGAACTCTGTGGGGGTGCCTTTTTCGTAAACGCTTACAAGTCCTAAAAAGTGATAAAAAGTATACTCACTTACATTCTCACATATTTACAAACATGAGAAAGAAAAAATACTAAACTTCTAAGAACTTCTATTCCCTCGCTGTATTTACGGTGCTACGAGAAATAATAAAGAATAATTCGGTAACTCTATTCTCAAGGCATTTACAAGCATGAGAAAGAACAAAGACTAAGCTCGAGATTGTTTCTATTTTTACGCAAGCTTTAAAACAAACAAAATCCATGTTTGGGATAGATTTTAATTTTACACAAGCTTAAAAAACTAAAAAAAACTATGCTTGACTTGGTTTCATTTTTACACGCTTCGGAACCAGAGGAAACTATGCTTGAGGTAGGTGGTTTCATTTTTACACAAGTTGAACCATAGAAAACTATTCATGGACTTCCCAACATTATTTATTATACTTAGCCCCCACCTTGCTAGGCTAGTGGCTCTAACTTAGAAGTCCGTAGGGTCAAGCAATGTCCTCAAGATTTGTTTCATCCCACTCCAGCTGAACAAATGAACCGAAGCTTCGTGATACTAGATGCAGGACCCCACTCAAATAGAGAGGGGAAAGCATTTCATTTTTTTAACGAGCTTGACACGTAAAACAAGAACCATGCTCTCAGAATCAAGCTTGTTTTTTAATGAGGTCACCATAGATATGCAAAACTATCCCTCGTAATGTGTTTCATTTTTTAACGAAGCTTGAAACGTAAACCATGCTCAAAGACTCTGTTTCATTTTTTTAACCAGGTTGCCCTGTGAGGATGCAAAAACTATCCTCAAGTCTTCTTGATCATGGATTCCAAGAGGACAATGCTCCTAAGGACACCATGTCAAGGGAAAAAAAAAAAAAAACTTGGTCATGGCTTCCAAGAGGTCTTCACCGAAGGAAGAAACACACTGGAAGGACATCATGTTGAGGGTCAATGAGTAAGAGATCAGGCTCTAACAAATCTCTATCGAAGAGATCACCATGTCAACTATAATATTAGTCTCTTATGACTTAGATACAGTAGTTGAAGCCATGGGTGACAATGCCACATAATTGACCTATGGTGGGGCAAACATCACTGACATGTATAGATCATTCAGGGAAGGTGGATGGTTGACCATCAGATGCGGGTCAATGAATGAAAGTTGATCAACAATCACAACCCATCCATCTAGCGGGAAATATATCACACGCAAAGAGTAGACACAATAGCTTCATGGCATAGACATAATCTCAAATCTAAGGAGCGAAATAAAATCCAAGGGGTCATTGACTACCATGACATCAATAAAGACGCTTTCCTCCCAAGTTACAGGAACCGAGGAAGGGTCCCTAAAGGTTGACCGGTTCTTCCTCAAGTTGTGCTAAATTCAAGGTGAATCGGCGCATGGAGGACAACCCAAAGCTTGCCAAGCAAAAGAGGACAAAATACTCAATCTGATGCACTCATCTATCAAGTCTCCGAGGAACGGTTGACCACAAACCCTGCATCAGAATCTGGAAAGGAATGCAATAGGGAAGATGAGGTCCAGCTTAGCACACCCCAATCAAAACGGATGGCCTCTATACTTAGAGGAGGTTCCATGGGAGAAGAAAGAATACCCCTCGGCACGAGATCTCTAGATCAACCAGAAGAACTTGGGCAGTATCGGGTTTAGTCTCTAAATGGAGAGTAGGATCGACCGATGACAAGACCAGAATCAACCATTTGGTTGCATTCCTCCGAGGGGAGAATGGACTGATGCTTAGAAAAAGGATCTACCACTTGCTCTCTACTCCCTCTAACAAGAGAGTGGGATCAACCAAGGATTGAATCAAACTGGCCACTTCATCAACCAATGACTAGCAGCAGCAAAGATAAGTTAGATGACGCCCTTTGAATAACATACACGGGAACTTGGCTCTACTTTTCTGCTTCCCAACTATATCGTGACTAGTCGACGGGAAGTCATCAACATGTTGTTCAGAGGCTGATGACATGGGTTGGCGAGGATGTGTAGACCATGCTTCTATAAACTTGGATAGACCAGGGCAATCCTTAAGAAGATGGCTACCCTTATGAAGCCTGCAAGGGTACTTGGGCTTACGGGTTGTTTGGGTGATCTTGACATCATCAACACTCCCAGCACGGTTAATAGTAACTGGTTGTTTTCCAACATGTTTAGCAGTGGTTGGAGGTTTTGACCCTTGTTTATTTTTCTTCTTCTTATTATTTCGTTTCTTCTTCTTCTGATCCATTGGGTTATTAGCTTCAAATCTCTCACTCGGTGAAGAATATGAAATGGAAGAAGACCTTGCAAGTGAAGAAGGCGAAGAAGATCTTACTGGTGAAGAAGATCTTACTGGTGAAGAAGGAAAAGGATCAACATGAGGTTGATGTTCTTGGGGGGAAGTGCTTATGGCCAAAGAAATTATTACATTCGAGATTACCTGAGTGGAAAACAACCATACTGGTAATCCAATTGTGAGACCTGGAAGGCTCAAAGTAGCAATATGAGGAGGACCAATGTTTCCATAAGAAGGAAAAATAAAAGGTTCCCCTAGAGCAGGGGTTCCTTCATTGGTCATTCCGGGAACTGACGCCATTAAATAAATATCCAATCTAGAGTCCTCTAAGTAAAACAAATAGCACACACTAAAAATCTAGCAAGCAAGCAAGCAAACAAAACCTTCTCACAATGAACGCACTAGTTGGTGACGAAATCCAACGTCGTGGGAACAATGTAAGAAGGGGTTGAGATAGAGCGGGTGGAAAATTTACATTGACGACCTGCTTAAAAGACTTACACCCTGGTGCAAGCTCCCACACATAATTGTGGGTATACCCTCTAAGGAGCCCGAGTGAGTTTGGCCAATGTCGATTCCAGGTACCGTGAAGACTTTCCCCTACACAGTCACCTTGTGTAAAGACCGTAAAGAGATAGGCCACTAAGGTTACCAATCACTATAGTGATGCCTGGGGAAACAATCGATAGTTCAATCCACGCGTAAGGGTAGGGTATCTAGCCCGAAATCAAATTGAAAGGATTCCACTCATCATTGTGGGTATACCTCACAAGCGACCCCCATAATACACCTAATCTCTACACCAAGACCAACAAAGCAGGGTGAGTAACTCTGCCAGTTTCAATGCGACCTCGTGATTGACCCTTGTGTTAGAAGGGCTTCCCAAGACAAAATGAAATAAGTGTATTTAACTCTCCCTATCACAAGATACTATGTTTGTTTGCAGTTTTGGAAAGTTATCTTTCACACCTATTCCAAAGCCCTACGACTAAACTAATGTAGGTTTGTTACCATAAAAGATAAAAATGTCTAATCAATTTTTATAAGCGCTTTATTTTATGGCTGTTGTTACTCAAGAGGAAAATGGCGTGGACAATATGGTGTTTTGACCGACTCAAAAGTTATGCAAAGAGATTAAGATGCAATCTTTTCATTTCAATGAAAGCTATGCTACGAGAAGGAGAAAACATTTATCATTCCCATATACACAATGTCCCAAAATATATTAAACTCATCAATATCAAGATTCTCAAGAAATGAGAAAAAGGTACTGTACACCAATGCACGATTCATGCCCCCCGACCATGAGGGGGAAAAATTTCTGGAATTTAAGACCAAAAAATGCCAAGAATCATGCAATTTTTCTACTTCAAACGCAAGGATGCCCCCAATCTAATATAAAGAAAGAAATTAAATCTTTTTGTTTCAAAAATTTCACTAAAAGCAATAATGAACTTTCTTAAAACAAAGAAACCCAAACTAAAAGTTTTATTTTAAAGCGAACTATTTAGAAGAAATTTGATCTTTCCCTAAACAATTCTAAAGAAAACACACACTTTGTAATTGAAAGACACTCAAAGAAAGAGACCAATCCTTCAAAACCAAACAAAGAAAAGATGGCTAAAAGAAACTCAAAGAATGTCAAGCAGACTGTAAACAGATCAATATAGGCTCCAAAATCTCAATCCAGCTGATCAAAGAAAAACCGGGTAATCAAAATATGACAAGAGCCAATCCAAAAAAGTTTACAAACAAGTTCGTAGCCTAGCAGTAGAGTACAGTTTGAGAATTAGGTATTCTCGCAGGCTAGACACTGGTACGGTGCGAGAATTAGGTATTCTCACAGGCTAGACATTGGTAGGGTGCGAGAAGTTCGCACTGGATCTAACAGTAGGGTGTGAAAATCAATGGTTTTCGTAAGCTGTAGAGAGGTACAGTGCAAGAATGTCTGTAATCAAAGAAATTTTTGAAAAAGGACATGGAATCTAAGTGAACCTCTAGATCCAGAGAGTCTGGATGGATGTCCCACAGACTCGGAAACTAAAAAACAAGCAATCAAAGGAAGGCAAACTAGACTAAATAGGAAACAATCCGTTCCCCAGTACGGTCGCCAATTTTGTTATCGGACTAATCGGTAGGTGCAGACACTAACAAATCTCCCTAGATCCACCTAGATCTGGAACAAAACACACTAGAACACGATGCTTTCCTTAAGTTTTAGATATTGAATTTACTAACTAAAGAGGGATAAGTGACATACCGTTTAAATGCCGCTTCCTCTCGCTATCGCCATCCTAGCTTCGTTCCAACGCTCATACAATGATGAACCTACAAAAGAGTGCAACCAACCAAAGTGATAGCAATAGCATAAACTCAATATAAACCTATGTATGTGATCAAGGAATCATACAATAAAACACAACAAGATTT
>SNQJ01S0173117.1:8699-25378 GCA_010110895.2 Picea sitchensis
TGCTCAAACTGACAAACCGACTGCTCCAATGGCTTCCCAACGTCCCAAAACCCCTGTCTGGGCTCTTTCGGCACCTCAATCGGTCGAAAAACGAAGAAGTTAGGCCTCCTGGAAGTCTCCCTCTTCAAGCTTGCTATCTCTGGTTCTACAATTCACACCCTTCTTCAATGAACCTGGCTCACATGCATTTTAAAACGTATAAACCCGGCACCGGGTGCAACCGCACCAACGGTGCAAACCGTAGGACGGTTAAGGGCACGCCAGCCCCTAACCGCCTCGGCACCTGGGCATATGGGTCTGAACATGACCACGCACTATAATTAAAAAGGGATTCGTTTCAATACCAAATAACGTAATGACACATGGCGGTTGGTTATTAAACCGTGGAAACCAACGTCAACCAATTCCCGCGCGCATATCCACGGTTTATACAACGATCATGGGCCAACTGTTTGGTATACAATATGGACATATGCGTAACAAGTGACCATGGGCTATGTAATATAGACCCCATGCATTTTCCAACTGTTGACTATATAACACGGTTATATTATAATGCCAATGTCCACGGGCCGGGGCTAAGCCCCGACCCGACCCCTTTCCATTTAATACAATGCACCACATTAAATATATATGCATAGACATATAGAACAAGAAACAATTGGCGGCATAATGGTTAGTGGAGGTTTGTTGGAACGTTGCATAGTGGGGGAGGTCCGGGGGTCGAACCCCGCGGCCTCCAATATATTTTACACAAAACTCCTTAGCCAACCAGTGAGTGACACGTGGCGCCCTTGGATTGGGCCACGTGTCCTCCTACAATTGGCCACCCAAAGGACACACGTCAGCACCTCATTCGCCATTGTCAACCCAATCAACATCTGACATGTCATTGTACAGACTGTACGACTCTGCCATGTCACCGTACGGACTGTACGGTCTGTATGGACAGGTACAGTCAGCATCAAACTTTTTGCCTGTTTGGCTTGGCGAATAGATCGCAATATCTTCTCGATACGGCGTCCATTTGACAAAGTAAATATACCGCCGGAATCAGGAAGACGAGACGGACGAAATGGCACTGTTTTCGTCGCATTCCGAGCACTTTGAAAATTGAGCAAAATTTGATCCTCTGATCACGAAGTGCGGTATTTTCATAACATTGAGCAGAGTAGATTGCGCAAGGTTCATCTTCCATTGCTGAGGGACGATCTTCGAGTTCCATCCCTTAGTCCTTGTTAAGTACTTAGATGGTGAGAGCATGCTGTAGGCTTTACGGTCTCCCAAGTTGAAGTCCCAAAACTTCAACGCTGTAACCTTGTCTTGATCTATGCCATAGGTGCGAACTCCTTTCGGTAGATATGCAAGGACTAGGGTGTATTCAAAGTCGCTAGGGACACTATCCCTGTTAATATCACCACTTAGAGGGGGAATGTAAGTTGGTAGGATGATTGGCACTAACTTCGCGTTGGTTGCATTGTCCCTATGCTTAGTTCTCAAATCTGCGCCGACTCGAGACGTTCCATCTTGAGTAGTCGATGGGGAGGCTGCCACACCTCTCAACGACGAGGCTTGGACTCCAGTGGAAATCCCTCTTTCTGACATGACTCTTTCTGTCCTTAAGCTAGAAAGTACTTCTCTCACCGATTCTTCTGCTGCGTTAAGATCATCAGCACATGATCACTGTCTCAGGTTGTCAATGGACTGTCGGTACCGTAATTAGATAGAGAATAAAACTAGAGTAATCACTGTTTCATAACGTGGGTATTCTGTAAACTCGAGTTCTCAATTGGAAAAAGTGTCTTCTGGGCATGTCGTGACAGAATAAGTAAGTAACTCTGCAATGCACTGCTTGCAACGGATATGAAGCTTTCATTAACTCTGTTCTATCCGTTCTGGTGCTATCCAACGGTCTAGTGGTAACCCATAACTGCTTTTTGATCCATTCGGAGTGGCGGTCGAATGGGTATATCGGTTCCAACGGCTATATTGCTTTGTCATGGTGAGGTACTCTATGTCATTGCTATGATATCTCGACGAAGCTCCAATTCTGCAATTCTTCTTGCTGCGAAGTGTCCTCTAGAACCTCTTATAACCTTACAGTATCAACCCTTTTATTTCTTAACTTCCTAGCCTTCTTCCCAGTGAGACTCATCTCAGTAATGCTTTTACCATTCTGATGTTTATCTTCTGTGGTCTTAGTTACTTCGCGTTGTGGAAAATCTTTCCTAGGGTTCCTTGATAATACTTCTTCTGTATCAAAAATAGGTAGCTTGATCCTCTGCGGATCCTCAAGTGTTCTCTTAGCTTCGACATCGGAGTTGCTAATATTGAATATATGTGATCTTCTCTTTTGTTCTTCAATCAAGTGCACGATCCTTCTGGTCATAAAGTCTTTTAAATCTTTCTTCTTCTGTTCCAAAACTTTTTCTTCTTCTTTTCGTTTGGCTTGTTCTCTATCAATCCAAGGTTTTTCTATGAGCATGGTAAATGGGGCGCTGTCTTCAATAAATTTAATGATCTTAAAGTATTCCTCTGTCGAAGTTCCATTGACAGTCATAGGTATCTGGGTGAGCCTTCCACATATGTTTACTAGCTTTCCTTTGAAGAAACTTGTTCCTCCTAGGGAAGGGATCATGTCATGCTTTCCTATAGATTCCCAAGTTCTTTCTGGCATAATGTTCACTTGTGTTTCTTCATCAAGAGTACAGTCAATGTCAAATTCCCCTATTCTTGCTTCGATTTTCTCATTTTCTTTGAAGATCTCTGATAGCCTAACATGTCGATTGTCATTCAAGGTATCTTTCGTCTGTAGTAATATATTTTCTGATTCTTTTTGGGTTTCTACTATAATCCTTTTCTCTTGATCTCCTTCAGGGTTTGCTTGCTCCATATTAAGCTTCTCAAGCCTAGCAATCATTCTAGGGAAATCCAATACTTCATGGTCCATAACCTTACAACAGAGGCAACTAGGTCTTCTCCCAAGGAATTCCTTAGCAAGATGTCCCGGTCTTCTACAACTATAACAGAGGGTTAATCCTCTTTTTCATTTATATGTTCCCCAACTCCTTCTATACTGTGCACCAAGATCATGGTGACTAGCCTACAAAAACCTCTTTCTAGGATCCTGCATCCACTTGTTAGTCCAGACATTCTTTCGATGCATAGGTATAACATATCTATCACTATACTTATCAGATCTATTCATATCAAACTTTCTTTTATCTATAGGAAAAAATCTATCAAACATACCTAGATCCATGCTTTAGAAACAAAAAATTTCACTTATCTTACTTCTACAGAGCACAAAGCTTCCAAATCTAAAAACTTTTTACTATTCTTACCGTTATTAGGGCACAAAGCTTACAGATCTTACCTCTTTTATGCAGATCTGAAATTTTTCTTCGCAGATCTGACTTCTTTTCCTGTAGATCTGACCTTTTCCCTTTAGATATGACCTCTTTTATTCATATCTAACCTCTCTTTCTTCAGATTTGGCCTCTCTTTCTTGGCACAAAGCTTCACAGGCCAAACAAAGCATTGTGCACTAGGGAAACAGATCTACGCACATAACTTATTTTGCACAAAGATTCTTCTTCTTCAGTTCCCAGCAATCACAGTTTTAGGTCCTGTCAACATAACCATTTGTTGGCATAGGGGTAGACCCAACGTTCAACGCTCAAGAGAGTACCGACAAAATCCTAACTACCGGCCCTTTCGACAACACCTACGAAGCAATTGAAGTCTCACCCGAGGTAGCTGCAGGGGTGGTTGCAGGACTCAGGTGTCTACAACCTTAGCTGAGACACAGATCTGTGATTATCTTGCTTACAATGCACTTAGCATCAGTTATTCATTAACATACATTCATTAATACACTTTTATCAGGAAAAAGATGATTTTGAGGGCCTGATCACATGCTTGTAAAGTCATCATCAAAGTGACCAAAATAATGTGTAACAACCCACTTGGCCAAACATGAACTACAACTTGTTCAGAGTAGGAAGTCAAGTACCTTCTTCCAATACCACACTGGTGGATTCTTTGTCATTCTATTTGTTCGACGCATTTGGTAATAACACATTCTCTTCAGCTGATGTCTCGGTCGGGGGAAACCCTAGTTTTGGATCACAAAATCCTGCACATGGTGCTATTCCTGCATAGGGGGAAAACACTTCTCAAGGACCTTAGAATCCATGGTAGGGATCAGTTCCCTCGTCAGGGATGCCGACTGGGGGAAACCCCTTCCATGGTCAATGGAACCCCAGGAAAGGCTCAGTACCTATGCCCGTCAGATCGGTAGGGGGAAATCCTTTTCAGAACCTTTGGAACACAACATCATGAGAAATCCCTTCCCAGTCCTCAACATCCTACTATGGGAGTCAATCGATGACGTCTCAACAAGAGAAGTATCTGAATGCTAGCCCAGGCCATGGTTTTTACTAGAACCAGGGCCAACAACCTAAATTTTCCTGGCAACCTGGTGTCAGTCAAATCCCAAGCTCCTTCCCTCCTGTACATACTCAACAACCTAAAATACCAGTTTTGACAACTTTTCATTTGCTAGACTTGTCAAGATTATTGAATGACCCAATCTGTCACGATCCGCGTTGGCCTCCCATGACGACCAAGTTTCCCTTGGACATTCCAAAGTTCGAGGGCAAGCCTAACGAATATCCAGGTGATCATGTGACTACCTTTCATTTATGGTGCTCGTCCAACTCAATGAGAGACGACTCCATCCAGTTGCATCTGTTTCAATGCACTCTTATCGGGAGTGCCACAAAATGGTACATCAAGCACGACCGCTCAAGATACTCTACTTTTGGTGAATTGGAAATGGTTTTCTTAAACCATTTTCAATTACCTATGAGATACGATGCCGACAATGAACTACTAGCCAACTTTGAGCAGACAAAGGCTGCCCATATCTCTAATCACATCCGAGAATGGAGGCACCATAAGAGTTTGATTAAAGCACCAGTTCCACTAGCATTCATGCTGGATTGGTTCCTTAAGTCTTTGGTACCCTAGTTATCCAAGGACGTTGCAACGTCAGGGGTGTTTTCAGAGGAAGAGGAGATAATGAGAGCTCAACATCTAGAATTGATTTACTCTCAGTTTGGTTTACTTTACGAAGTTTTTCCAGTTGCACCACAGTCTATTCTTGACAAGACCAGACACAAGTCTGTACCACATGCTAATGGCATCGTTGGTTCATCACAAGCGAAGCCCACTGATCCACTGTCAAATAAATTGAAACAATTTTCGATACAAAAGACATTGGCCAACCCAACTCCTAGTTTGGATGCTCCCTCTACTCAGACGTCGGATGTACATAGTGTGCAATCAGTGAACCCGAAGGCCAACCAACAACCTTAAGGGAAGAAAAAACAACGAAAGAAGAGTAAGGGGGATAATAAACCCACCAATAATGTTGGCAGCGGAAACACAAAGATAAATAAGTCGAAGTATCCTTGTAACCTTTGAGGGGAAGTCCTCCTGACTCACCTATGCCCTTGGCTTGTGGAGGCCCAGAAGTTATTGGCGCAGTAGCAACCTGCTGTGTTAACAAACCCATTTCTACATGGGCAAAGTTTGACTCAAGCCTCTTCAAGCATAGATGGGGGCAGTCAGGGACGCCCTCCATGTAGTAACCCATCGGCTGTGAACGTGTATATGCTGAAGGTTGATGCTCACATAGCTACTAGGGCACATGATTATGGAATGCCAAGTACTGCTAAAAAGGGTAAATAAGTCGAAAACCCATCTGTTCCTCTCTACATCGAGAGAACGATGGGAGAAGGATTGACATGCATCCCGAAAGGGGTGTTCAAGAAGGCTTCGCATAATCCAAACGTGAGGGCCGCCCAAAATTATTCTATGGTGGAGGATTTGTCTCAAACCCCTTGTGTGATGTCTTCTTTGGAGGTCCTCCAGAGCTTCCCTTGGCAGAGAAAGGATCTTCTAGCTTCCTTAGGATCCGTTGAGAGATGTAATCCGAGAACTATCACGCTTGATACAACCAACTTGAAGCCTTGTCTCCCATACCACGTCGCGTTTCAAATAGTAGTGGCTCACCCCACAAAATATTTTACCCGAAATATTTTTCGTAAGGTGGTTGATGAGGGCACCTCGACATGTGTGATGTCCTTGGCGTGTTGGAAGGCCAGTGGCCAACCCGTTTTGTCTCCGTCACCTACTCTTCTTACGACTTTCGATGGTCGTTCTTTCAAACCACACAGAATCATCCCTTCTTTCCTCATGCAGTTAGGAGGGAAGACCGTGTGCGTCGAAGTTGAAGTGGGCGATGCACCTCTCAACTACAACCTGTTGTTAGGAAGGAGTTGGACATATGCTATGCATGCAGTGGTTGCCACAATTTTTTGGGTCTTGTTGTTTCCACATGAGGGTCAAATCGTGACCATTGATCAATTGTCCTTCTCCAGGCCTGACCGTTCATTGGGGGCATCCACGGTCCCGATGATTGATAATCCACAGTCCGACGTCGTCAACATGGCGGTTGATTTGTGCACACATGTCATGGGTACTTTCGATTACCTGCTTCCTTTCGACGATGTCAAGATGATATCGGATGTCCTCGACCAACCTAAGACTAAAATATTTTCAGTTTCGTCATTCCGCAAGACTTTAATGATCCATGGATTCTTCCTTCCCCATCAACAATGATCGAAGGGACAAGGCAGCATGACATTTCCATGCCCTTGTCCATGGAAGAATTTGCGTACTCTATTGTCCAGCAAGCTTCAGCCGACCCCGATCCGACTCCTGCACCAGAGTTAGATCCAGTTATTGAACCTGCTTGAGCTCAAGGTTCCCTTGCCACTACCGATTCTTTAGACTTGGTCTTGCTCTCTGACGAGGTGATTTTAGAGGCATTGACTGGTTCAGAAAGACCCTGGGATGATCTCCATCATAGATCTTATTTTTTAACAGAGTTAAGAAGAATAGAGGCAAAAGAATTCGTGTTGACTATGACTGGAGATAGGTCTTGTCCTATCAATCCTCTGGCTACGCACACAATTTATGTTGAGGTTAATATGGAAACCATTTCTAAAACGATACCTATCGACATATCCAGAACCCCTTTCATCGTGGAGAATGTCTTCATCGGAGCAGATTGTTCCCTCGAGGAGTTTCAGATCTATACAAATTTTTTTAAATAATTTTGTGACGTTTTTGCCTGGTCTTACGAGGAAATTCCAGACATTGATCCAAGAATCATCGAACATGAAATCATGAGCTATCCTGATGCCAAGCCATTTGGGCATAAGCTTCGTTTGGTTAATCCTCAGAAAGCAACAACTATTAAGGATGAAGTAGAGAAACTACTTAAATATGGTTTCATCTACTCCGTTCAATTGACTCAATGGGTGTCAAATCCTGTTCTGGTCAACAAAAAGCAGGGAACGATTTGCGTATGTACGGACTTTCATGATTTTAATACGGCATGTCTGAAGGATAATTTACCCACCCCATTCATTGACCATATCGTCGATGATTTTGCAGGCTGTGAGGTCTTTTCTTTCAAGGATGGTTTTTCGGGATACAATTAGATACATATTAAGCCTGAAGACCAACATAAAACAACTTTTATCTGTCCTCGGGGTACATTTTCTTATTGGAAAATTCCTTTTGGCCTAAATAATGATGGAGCCACTTTTAAATGGGCCATGTCTCTTTCTTTCCACGATATCAAACATATAGTCGAGGCTTATCTCGATGATCTAGCGTCACGATCTCAAAAGAGAGATGATCATCCCACGCACCTCCGACTTATCTTTGATCGATGTCGCTATTATCGAATTCACTTGAATCCAAATAAGTGTAGTTTTTGCATGACGTCTGGTCATATTTTAGATTTTATAGTTTCGACAGCAGGGATCATGGTTGATCCTCTAAAGGTTGAGGAAATATTTCAATTGCCTTCCCCATGCACAGTCCCTCAGCTTCAGAGTTTACAAGGAAAAGCTAATTTTTTTCAGCGTTTTGTCACAAACTATGTCGAGATCACCAAAGGGTTTATGCGTTTACTAAATAACAGAGTTCCTTTTCATTGGGACGAAGCCGCTCAACACTCTTTCGAGGCATTGAAACACACCCTCACGTCTACCTCTCTACTTTGGCCACCCAATTATAATAAATATTTCTTATTGTATTCGGCCATGACAAAGTCGGCCATCGGTATGGTCTTGGTCCAGGAGGATGATTTTCTTGAATAAAACATCATTTATTACCTGAGCCAAGGCCTAATTGGACCAGAACTCAACTACTCCCATGTTGCAAAACTTTCATTGGCAGCAGTACATGTTGTCCAACTGTTCCGTCATTATATCATGCTTCGCAAGACCACCGTCATTGTCATTGTGAATCCATTTCAATACGTGTTGACGTGACATGTAATTGGCGTAAATATCAATAGATGGATTGTTATCCTCTAGGAATTTGACTTGGATTTTGTTTCCGTGAAATCTAAAAATTCGCTGGTCTTTGTGGAACTTATCTCGAAACTTCCGGTCGAGTAAGGTGATGTTACGCCCAAAGAATCACCGATTAAAGGAGATTTTTTTCTGATTTTATCTTCAGAGGCCTGGTATGGAGATATATGAGTGTATCTACAGACTTTGAAGTGCCCTACCTCTGCTTCTCGTGACGAGCATCGATGCATACTCCATCAAGAAAAGAACTATGTCATACTTGAGGACACTTTGTATCATTGAGGTGTAGATTGCATCCTTTGCCGGTGTCTCATTCATGAAGAAGTGGAAATTGTGCTTAACGACTACCACACCAGAGCATGTGGTGGTCATTTTTCTGGGTTGGAAACAACCCAAAATATTTTACAATCCGGTTACTTTTAGCCAACATTAATCAAGGATTGTGTTGAATCGATCAAGAAGTGCCACCTGTGTCAGATATTCTCTTGGAAGATGAGGGCACACCCTACTCCTATGTTTCCCGTCATTACTGTTGAACCCTTCACCAAGTGGGGGATTGATTATACTACATACCACCCCCCTTCAGCCAGGGGGCACCGTTATATCATCGTAGCAGTAGAATACTTCACTAAGTGGGTTGAAGCTATGCCAATGTTCAAAGATGATGGAGAGACAACAACTCTCTTCTTGTTTAATCAAATAATAGCAAGATTCAACGTCCTGAAGGAGATTGTCACTGACCATGGCAATCAATTTCAGAATAAAATGATGTCTGAATTAACATCAAAGATGGGGTTGAGGCAAGAACACTCATCACCTTATTACCCAAAAGTGAATGGTCAGGTGGAAGTTGTGAATAAGTCTCTCAAGACCATTCTACAATGAATGATCAAGTCGACCAAGTCAAATTGGCATTTGATGTTGTACTTGACATTGTGGGCCTATCGAACGTCTATAAAGACTGCCACTGGTTTTTCACCTTTTCAACTCGTTTATGGGCTAGAAGCAGTCTTTCCAATAGAGTTCCAGGTCCCATATTTAAAGTTGGAAGTACAGTTATTTCCAGACACTTCATCGCTTGAATAACACTTATTATATCTCGAGAAACTCAATGAGCAATGACGTGATGCAACCTTGGATAACAAGGCTCACAAGCAAAGAGTCAAGTGTTAGTATGATCGGTCCATTCATCATTGGATTTTCTCTGAAGGCGACCTTGTCCTGGTCTATGACCAAGATAAAGATCCCCTGGGGGAAAGCAAGTTCAAACCCATGTGGTTCAGACCGTTCATTGTGAAGGAGGTACTAAAGAAGGGCGCTTATCGTTTGGTAGACTTTGAAGGAAATGCTTTAGCAGAGCCTAGAAATGGGCTCTACCTCAAGAAGTATTACTCATAGGTGGGTCGCCTTGGGTGAATTCTTGTACATATGTATATATATTATGCATTTATTTTATTTGTCTTTTTGTTTTATGGACGTGTCGTTTTGATGTCATATTTTTCACTGTGGCAGTTGTCAAGTGAATCAGAGGTGTTCGTTGGGTTCGCGGATGGCTCTAGCTGACACACTCAAAGTCTTGCTTCCACAACTTGGGTGATCTTCACACCTCAAGGCCAATTTCTATCTTCTGGAGGTATTTGTATAGGTAACGCCACAAACAATGTCGCCAAATACAACACAGTAATAGAGTTTCTTCATGATGCTTTGTTGCATGGTATCTCTCACCTTTGGGTCTACTTATATGCACAACTGGTTGTGTCCCAGTTAAATGGGGTTTACCATGTTTATGATCCTAATCTACATCGACGATTCCTTAGGGTACATCTCTTAGAACGTTTCTTTGATTAAATTACATATATCCATGTTCCTAGTAGACTAAATCAAATGACAGATACTCTAGCTAATCAAGTATTAGATTGGCATATTGAACACATGTAAAAAGAAACACACACATACACATGTACATAAATTGTAAAAAATGTAATCCATAAGACATTAAATATGTAAATACACATATATATATCAAAATTCTAAGAGTACATAGGTGGGCACTAGTGCCTCGAAAAATAATAAGTCTGGTATACAACGCGGGGCTTATGCCCTCAAAAATATACAAAAAGTGTCATCGACACGTAAGTGGTCCACCCTAAGCTAAGCATGAGGCCTGTTGGGCCCGTCATAGTGAACTACGATGTTTTCCAAATGACGAAAAAGATGGACCCAAGTCCGTGGCACCCCAACAACATGAGGCTGCATAGATGGCAGGAGATCCTTGATCTCGACCATGGGCACAATATGGGTGAGTGTGGTCAGGTTCTGCTCCACTCATCTATATAACCTCTTAGCCTCTCCGGCTGGAGGTGTCCCTATTCCTGCTACTGTCCGACAGTCATTGCTGGTACTGCCTCTAGTCAAGGATGATGTCTGCTCCATGCAAAGTCTGCTGGACGCACTGGTCCCACATCTGTACATAATAGATACATAGTTGTTAGGTACTCTGGTATACATAAAAATGATATATATAAAAATAAAAAACTTTTAGAAGAAAACGTACCGATCTCTCCTCACTCTTCTCCGGGAGGTATGGGCATGTCAGGATCCTTGGAGAAGTTGATCCCGACATAGGTGTAGTCCTTTATAGCCGGAATCTACCGAGACCACCAATCAAAGAAAGTATCATCGAAGGCCTCAATGGTCCTCCCTCCCCCCTGTCGTGGAAACAAAGCTGCCCATCTTCACAGTGATGGGAAGGAGGCTACATGCCCCCGTACTGTCTCTCATGGACTAAGACTGGGTACCCTCTCGAATAAGAAAGAGAAAAGAACAGTCTTGAACATGAAGTTCTTATTGTTCTACCCACGACACTTTGTGAGCTGTCTCTTCATGCACTCTAGCATGGTTGTGCTCCAGTCGAACACTCGTGCATTTAAGCACTGTACTGCACAATGCAAGTGCGCTCGGGAGACCTGATGTAATGCCACAGATCCAGTGATCCACCCAATAAGTAAAACTGTCTCTTTTAGTGATAGGTTGGTAATTTTGTGGATCGGTACCTGGAAACCCACTTTATCTGTTCTAGCCTTGCAGTGTTGCTCGATCAACTTGGTGATGCTGTGAATCCCAGGGAGAAAATCACGAAGGTTGACTGGTTCCCCTCTCCTCGAGAGGCTAGTCAGAAAGTAAATATCCTCATTTGTTGGAGTCAATGACTTTCCCTTGAGCATAAATGCCCCTGCATCTGGGTGCCAGTAATCCACCAAGGCATTCAGCAGCCTGGGCTGTGCCCTCATGAGTGGACATCGAAAGAATTTCCACAACCCGCATTGATTTAATGCGGCGCCAACAATAGGGTCTTCCTCGACCAAAGAATCAATGTCCTCATGCTCCCTCTTTCTCCAATGGACATACATACCGTTACAAACAAGTTCAAAAGAGAGTTAAACCTTGCATTTTCTTTTTTCCATATTTTTGAGGGTGTACGTGGGCTGTATTATGCACAGTCATGTATGCACACAGGCAGATTGTTCTCTGCCCGAGGGCATACGCGGGTTGTGCTTAGACATCCCACGTACATGCAGGGCTGACCCTTTTTAAGGGTGCGCCCCCCCCAAAAAAACTAAAAGAAATGAAAAAGGGAAATATTGAAATGCAAGAGAGGATGATTTGTACTTACTTGGTCCGAGCGGAAGTTCGTTTCGTCCTATGAAGCTCCCGAAATAAACTCTTTTAGCAAAGGGGTATTTTTGGCCTTTTTGTCAATTCTCAATTTGCAATGGTGATAATGAGCTGCCATCTTCTATTTATAGACTTTTTTGGCCCTTTTTGTCATTTTTTTGAGCCCTTTTGTTATATTTTTCTGGTTTGAAAATCACTTAACATGGTTCTTGAGTTTCTCATTGGATGTTATGATACACTTCACTTTGGTTTTGGAGAACTTTTGAGAGATGGGTCACTTTTCAAGGTCCTTTGGTAAAAGTCCATTTTCCAACTTTTTGCATTTAAGTTAGGATTCCACCTCCACTTTCTGTATCTTGTTGTCTTTTCCACTTTGCTAGAGGATCAATCCCACAGAATTGCGACACAGAACCATCATTACTACTTTAGAAGTGTCATAATTTAGTGGTAGAGCCTACCTCCACATGAATGCCCTAGGTAGATCCTGGTTGCATTTTGGTGTCCATGCCGTCGTTAATGACTTTAGTCTCAGTAGTCCTTGTTAGTCTTGTCATGATTACGAGTTTGAGTGTCACATGTTTGATATGTTATCACTCCTGGCCTCACCCTCGAGGCTCCCAAAAAACGGGTCTTCTTTTAAGCCCTTTTCAGACCCTCTAAACATGAAAATATTTCCGAGCGATCTTGTTGTCCTTCACACTCACCAAATTCAAATTTGAAGGCACGTCTTTTCGGCAGTAGTTTTCTTCTTTTTCGGTCCGGATAGTCAATTGTACGAACAAAGGTATACTCTAGGAACTTCGGTTTGCTAGAAGAGTTTTCTCAGGTATAAGTTTAACCCTTTTTTGGGCCCGAGGGACTAAATTTATGAAAAAGGAACCCCCACAGAGTCCATAGTTAAGCTCTTTTCAGACTCCCTAATATTGAAAAGATTGTCAAGTGAGATTGTTTCTTCACAGTCGTTAAACTGGTCTAGAAGAACATCCCCTACAGAGTCCATAGTTAAGATCTTTTCAGACTCCTTAAAAGTGAAAATATCACCGAGTGACCTTTTTCTTTCACACTCATTAATTGGTTCAGAAAAATATCTACTGGCATGAGTTTACCCCTTTTTCTAGCCTGTAGATTAAAGAGAAAAAAGGTACACCTTGGGAGATTCGTCTCACCGGGAGAGTTCTCCTCAATATATTTTATACTTTTTTCGGGCTAAGGAGACTAAATCTAGAAAAAGGCAACGAGTCCATAGTTAATCTCTTTTCAGACTCCTTAAAACTGAAAAGATTGTTGAGTGATATTGTCTTTGTCACACTTGTTAAAATGGTTTTGAATAGATGTCTTTTCGGTGCTAGTTTATCCATTTTTTCGAGCCGACTAGACTATCTTCGAGAAAGGTACCCCAGTGGAGTCTTATTTTATGATTTTTCAGACTCTCTAAAAATAAAAAACCACTGAGCTTACCTTCTCTGGGCTCGTAAAAAATACATCGAAAGGGGTCTCATCGTGTCTTGCTAATCATAGTTGCATATCTATGTCTTTGGCCTAATGCCAGCTCCATGTTTCTCTCAACTGAACCTTTAAAGCATGCCTTATACACAAGCCTTGTAGCACTTTGCCTCTGCAACCTGACACCTTGACCTATGGAGGAATTTTCCCGAGTGTCCTTTTCCTGCACATGTCTCCTTGCTATAAGCATTAGTGTGTTCCTTGCACTTGGAACTAATATGCTTGTAACACTCGTTCCTCCTTTGTAACGTAGCATTCTTTTTTTCTTTTTCAAGTTCATTCACAATATTTAAAAAGACAAAAAAAAATCAAATATACCCCAAAAAGAGGATGGGAAAGGTATTTTATTTCTATGGAAACACAATAAGTCTCCCTTGGACAAAGCACATCCTTCTGTTTGTTTGTCAAGCTTTGGGATTTAATATGACCTTAGGAATCTGTTCTCCTAACATAGAGCTATGTCCTCCTCCGTTTGGTTATTCTTCCAAACATATGGAGAGTTTGTGTTGCCTCCTGCATCGTGAACTTATGTCAATGTCATGCTGCCTGAGTCATGCTATTGTCCAAGGGAAGTTTTACCCAACTTGAGTCGGCCTTTCTGCATTTTTTCTCTTGACCTCATGCCCGACCATCCCTAAAGTCCAATCAAATCCTTGTTCAAAATCAATGAAGTTCTTTGTCTGATCACCGAGATCCTCTTGTTTGTTCTCCGATGAGCCGTCGAATACCTATGGGTAGTGAAGCTGTACATTTACATTACACTCCTACCCGAGTTTTGAAGATCTTGAAGTTGTTGCGTGAGATTTCAAGACCTCAACTCCAACCATCAAGCATCATTAGTTTCTTGAAGATGGATACTATACATGTATATATTTGATTTTGAGATGTATATCTGCTGTGTATTTATCGCAGCTACACTTTATATAGTTATATGACATGGATATGCAATGTATTTGATTGGCATCCATGATTTATTTCATCCCAAGCATGGGTATGCCCGCCTCAATGAGACAATTGTTATTTTGCAGATGGCACCTCCCGAACTCTAGTCCTGGGCTCACTCGCTTCGTACGTTGGCGAAACTTCATAATGTATTTCGGCCATCATATGCTCGTCTGACCTCACACATTAGGGGGCATATGTTATAACCCTAAATTTCACCATGCATACATACCTGACATCAGGCCATCTTACTTGCCATTTTTTCCAAGCCATCACTGAACAACTCTTCTTAAAAAAACTATTTTTGAAGATGTACGCGCCCTGCACCACTACTTCCCGCGTATGTACGCTAGTTTCACCACTATTTCCCGTGTACTTACACTAGATACACCATTACAAACCACGTATGATCACAAAAGTTTCAAAAAATAAAAAGTTGCAAGTGATTCATTGAGATTACGAGCTATTGGGTGGTTTCCCAACCAATTCACCGCCTATATCCCATCACCCAACCGAATAACCATCCTTTTGTCATATAAAAGGAGGTGTTGGGGTTTCATTCCAAAGAGAAACATAGAAATAGTGAAACTCTGCCCATTTCACTTTCCCCCCTTGCCCCAAGATTTTGCATCCACATTGTGAGTTTTGAGCCATAATTCCCTATTCTTGCCTTTTTCCTCATTCATAAGCCTATGCCCATTCTCTAGAGAGAAGTGTAAGAGGAGAAGGATACATGGAAGCAGTTGGAGATTGGAGAAGAGGAACCCAGACTAGGTTCGAGGAGCAGTCGCCAATCTCATTTTGTAAGTGACCTTGTGAGATTAATATAAATAAGTACTTTTTTTGTCCCACCATATGATGTGTTCAATCTTTATGTTTGATTTACATTTTGTTATGATATCTAACCCACTAATTCATATATAATATGCATGTTCGTAGTTTCTTGTTTATCTTTTGGTGAATGCAGGTTGGACTTGGGATGAGACTTGCAGTTGAGAAGTGACTGAACGCAAAAGGATCAACATCGGATGCAGATTTTAAGGTAGAGTTACCAGATCCTTATACTTTGTATTTTATACATGAATGTGGGGTATTGTCAGGGTAGTGGTTAAAAGTAGGAGACTTTAGACAGTTACCTCTACCTACACTTTGAACCCTAGTTTAGTCCATAGGGGGGTTTTCCCACTATAGAAAAAGTGTATCTAGGCATAATTTCTAAGGGAAGGTGAAGAAAAGAAGGCCGGAATTCAAGGAAGGATAAATTCTTTTGATGATGCTTTCTAAGGTATGTTATTTACAGGTCATCTCACCTTTTTCACAATAACATTTTTTCTAGAATGATTCAGATCATGAAATTTCTATTCCATTGAGGAAACATATCCAAGTATCTGTGGTAAAAAAATCATCTTGTGGTTCGTTTCATTTTTGGAGTTACACTCCGTGGAAAATCGGGTTTGTGGCTAGTCCTGAAACTAGTCTAAAACAAGTGTTTCGGGTAAAAACGTCATAACTTCTTCATAAAAGATCCAAATTTAGTAAGACCAAATGTGTTGGTTAGAGTAAAATATGTAGTATGTTTTGTAACATTTTTAGATCGATTCAAAAAAAATTCTGTGTGGGGCACGCTCTACAAGTTCGCTCTCTAAAATAAGCCAGAATTTAGCAAGGTTGATTACAGGTTGTTTGGTATAGGTTGGTGCATGGTTGATGCACTTGTTTATGGTACATGTTGGTGCATAGTTGATGACCTTGTTTATGGTATAGGTTGATTACAGGTTGAGGTACATGTTGATTCATGGTTCAGGTTTATTGGTACGGGTTTACAACGATATATCTCATAGTGATAGTGTGAAAGTGGTTCCATCATTCTACTTCTACTTCAGGGCGGTTGGAGGGGGCAAGGACAAGTGGTTGTAACCACCTTCCGGTTGTAGCCAGAGAACATAGGGGGTTGTATCCTCCTTCTGGTTGTAGCCAGAGAATTGAGGAGTTGGAGCTTCCCTCAGGTTGTAGCCTGAGAAACTAGGGGGTTGGAGCCTCCTTCCAGTTGCAGCTGGAAAACAAAGGAATTTGGTGCTTCCAATTAATGTAATTCTTCAA
>SNQJ01S0173118.1:0-19551 GCA_010110895.2 Picea sitchensis
TTAGTTATCCCTAATCTAGGGGATAACATAACCATCAGGTGATTCTTGTTCCTCTTTGAGGGGTTGGTAACCCTATTCATAAGCTACTTCCTTGGAGATGTGTGATCTTCAAGATTCTCATCCAAGACATGCTCAAGATATGGAGTTTCTTCGCCCATAAATTCTTCATTGTTTGCTTGATCATTTGGAGGGAGAACTTCATCAAGATTTGTATCTTCTTTTGAATCATCCCATTCTTCCCTGTCGATATCAAACTCCAATATCTTGGACACAACCCAAGGGTGGTGATATTTCTATCGTACGTTGGAACATTGTGTCTTTACCCCAAAATTTATATGCTTTAGCAAGTTCTTGCTCTACTGAATCATCTAGGCATTGCTCATACATTTCCAATATGAGGTCATGCACCTTTTGTCTTTGTGCACAAAGGTCAAAGAACAAAAATACAACCAATTTCTTGCAAAGCTCCCTATCTTCTCTAACCTTTTCCTTCAATCTTTGGGAGAAGTTTTCACATTGTTCTTGTTCTTCACAGATTTCTTCATCTTCTTCAATGAGTTGAAGAGATGTCGATGTATTCCCTTCATGAATCTCCTCTTCAACTTTGTGTTCCTCAATGTATTCTTCATCTTCCTCAACAAGTGGGGGAATTGTCAATGTCTCTTGATGGGCATCGTTGATCAAGTTCCCCTTATGAGTATGATGAGCTTCCCCGAGATCTTCTATGATTTGGTCAAGGGAGAATCCTTCCACTATAAGGGCTTCTGCAAATTGTTGTAGAACATATTCATATGTTTTTACTTGTGGTCTCCAAAGTCCAAGAAATCTGCTAATGATGTCTATGAGGGAAGATATACCATCTTGGTTTGCAATCTAGTTTTGTAAATAATTAGATGGTATGGGGCAGATAAACAATTTTATTTGAATGTCTTTGTCTCCCACTTCTTCCTCCCATATGTACTTCAAGAACTCTAGAACATGATTGATGGCCAACCCATAAAATTTTGGGAAATCTTCTAACTATTTTACATCGATCCTATTTGGGTATCTAGGAAACTGTTCATAGTCAATAGAAGGATGCATTTTATGATAATCCCAGGTTGCCATGATTCCATTACTTAAGAATGTGCAATCTTATAAAAATTGAGAATGGGATGATACCTCAAAATATATCAGTGGCGTCGCTAGATGATCTCATGTGGATTATCAAAGGTAAGTGAGGGGTTCTATCCTCATTGGAATAGCCAAGTAGACTTTGAATAAGGCTTCGAGATAAGTTTACCAAAAGGATGTCATAGGGAGAATGACTCAATCCTCCTCGACAACGATGCCAAAATGTTATCGTAGGATTTGTACTTGTGCAAATCCCTTCACAAGATCCCAAATCTTGTGTAACTATGGGAGAAGCTACCACTGTCACCTAAGTAGAGAATTCCCTCGTTTTAGTGATGGAAGAGGTCCACCACAAGGGAAGCTTCCCCGGTGACCTCAAGGGATCAAATAGCAAGATTAGTCAAGCCTACAACCCCTATCTTGGTCACCTGTTAGTTAGGTCTAGGTCTAGGAAAGGGATAGAAGATAACGAGGTAATTGTGGTAGCTGTACGAGACAATAAACAATTTACAACATAATATAGACAATTACCAAGCTATAGAGTGCAATAATAACCTCTTAGACACTAGACAATTAACAAATGCTATGGTTGTTGCAAAGTAGAGCAATAAACCAATTGTATAACAACAATTACTATATTGCAACAACAACAAATAAAAGTACTTTGAAATGTAGTAATTCATCATGAATTGTAAGAATTCAATAAGTATAACATTATCCAATTGCTAGAAGTATTTTCTGAGTAGTTTAAGCCACTTGTAAATGGGTGTATGCAACAAATTAAAGCAGTTTTTAGTGGTTGTAGCCAACTTTTATAACAAAAACAATAAATAAGGAAAGTTTGCTAGAGTTAGGGTTAAGAAAGTTAATAAAGTGTTTAAGAGAGAGAATTTTGATTTTAAAAGCTACTTCAACCACAAGAACACCTCTAGACTAGTGTCGTTGTCTTCTAGGGCTCATGGAGTCATAAATGTATCACCTTGAAGGTTGAGATAGATGAATTAAGAGAGGTAAGGTCTAAACTCTAAGGTGCAAACACTCTTGGGCCTTATGTTTTAGTCTTTGAAGAAAAAAGGTACCTAGGGTGCAAACAGTCTTGGGCCTTAGGTGTCGTTTTTCCCTTCTCTTTATTCCACTTAGGTCAAGGATGATAGACTAGGGTTAAAACCCTAAAGTGCAAGCACTTTTGGGCCTTAGGCTTTTAACCCTAGCAGAGAATGCTTCACAAACTTGGACAATAAAGACTTTGTGAGGGAGAGAAACACTAATATCTCCCTCCTAGGTTTGTAACAAGACAATGGAACTTGCAACAAGATATAAATTTGACCTTTAGCATTAGCAAGGAACATAAAATTGCAGAAAATTACGCACTTCTTCCATGTAGCAAGAGAATCAAAACCCTAATTGCGTAAAATTATCATCCAAAAAAGCAAACCATTCACCAAGAACCTCCTCCAAGATTAACGCATGAGAGAAAAGAGCCAAAGAGAGAGAAAACAATGAATCTTTTAGAGAGTTTCACCCCACAATAGTGAGGAATGTGATGATTAGAAATAAATCCCAGGGCTAGCCTCTTTATATGAGGTAAACCCTAGCGCTTTGTCCACAAAGTAAAGTAAAATGTCATTGATCCATAATTTAAGTTGGGCAGACCCCTCAAACAACCTTTACAAATGTAAAACATGCAAATATGCCCTGATGAGGCGACAAGTGTTGTGACGTCAAGCCATCCAAAGGAAAAGGAGGGCCTCCCAAGGCTATGTGGCATCATCTCAAAGTGTAATCATGGCAATGGCGTGTCTCCTCGTCCATGGTTATGCCAAATCATCAATGGTACCCCAAGTGATCATCAAACCCCATCATTAATAAAACCTTAGAAGGTGACATCATCTAATGGAGGCTAGTGTTAAAGGTTTGGAGCACTGCCTCCAAGGTGGAGGAGGCTGCATCTCATCTCTGCATGGTATTTGGCTGTTAACTGCAGCAATGTCCTCAATCCAGTGAGTAATAATCTATGGGGTACATTGCCTAACATGTGGGCTTTCATCTCATTAGTGTGCCATCATTACCAAATCTGCCAAAACCAAGTCGATTTTTCCATTGTCCAAGGTCTTGAGGATGTGAGAGCTCATGTCAGAAGGTGCCAAGTCATTGGGTGACTCACCTCTGTGTATCACACGTGCCAAATTGTTGCAATAAGGGCACAACGTTGTTGGGTATGTGTTATATTCTTTGCATGGGTGTGTGTGTGGGTGCGTCAGATACGACAACTGCGGTTTTTGCTATTTTTAGCAGATTTGTAAATTAATCCCGGATTAAGGGATTAGGGTTTTGGTATCTACAGAATACCTAAAAACATTGTATATATTGTATGGTGAATGGTGAAATTCAATATAATGAATATAAGAAAGGTTTTCCCCGTTGAGGGTTTCCGGTATAAAATCTCTGTGTACTCTGTGTATGAGCCATTGATTAATTTATGTATTGCTTAAGAATCTATATGCATTGCTTTACTTCACAGGTTTAAAACTTACATTTGGTATCATAGCTCGTTTTTGGCTTCAGAGGGACGCCTTTGTTGTTGAGGGTTTGGCTCGATCTTAATAGATCAAGTTTATCTTGGGTTTGTGATAAACCTGGGTTTAGTGGGAGCTTTTGCAGTGGAGATTCAAGTAAAGAAAGAGGAATGGCGAGCTCATCTAGAATCGAGATAGAGAAGTTCAACGGTAAAAACTTTGAGCTATGGAAGCTCAAGATGGAGGATCTTCTTGTAGACAAAGAACAATGGATCGCTGTGGATCCTGGTACACAGCCTACTGGTACACCATCTACTAGCACACAAGCTACTGGTACACAACCTACTAGTACACAAACTACTGGCACACAAGCTACTAGTACACAACCTACTAGTACACAAACGACTAGTACACAAACGACTAGTACACCATCTCCTGGTATGTCGAAGGAAGATTGGGACAAGTTGGACAAGCCAGTAAGGAGCACTATTAGGCTTCTGCTTGGCAGGTTTATAGTATTGTTGAATGTCTCGAGGGAGAATCTACATTAAAGGAACTATGGGATAAGTTAGGGAATTTGTATCCAATCAAAGTCCACGGTAAACAAGTTGTTTCTTCAAAAAGTTGTATCATCTTAGGATGGAAGAATGGAGATTCTGTGACAGTTATCAATGCCTTTAATACCATGATAAAGTCAACTTGTATCACATTATCTTCTGATTAGAAGAAGATAAGTATGATTACTTTGTTATGTTCTTTGCCAGAGACTTTGCGAGATGTCAGTTGTAGCAATTAGTACCACTCAATCTACATTGAAGTATGAGGATGGTTTCATCCTTCATTATTTGAAGAGATGATGTGAAAAATCATGGATGGACACAACAGGATGCTTTATTTGTAGAGAACATTACCCAAGGCGAACCACAGTAATCCTTAGGATGGAGATCTAAATCCTGGTGATCTAAGTCTCTAGGAAAATCTTTGAGGAAATGGAAGATTAATGAGAGTAAATCGAGGGCATTATAAAGAAAGATTGCAAGTCTAAAGAGGTTGAAAAACCAAAGGGAATGCGATAATTACCCTCTTCCCGCGAGAGAAAACCTCCACTAAGAAAGGGGTGATGTTTACTAAGCATCTACAAGTACACATCTACGGAACCACCACTTTAGTGTATGGTTGATTGACTCAGCATATGACTCCCTCTACGAGGGTGGTTCTTTGAACCATGAAAAATATGATGGTGATGATGTATTCCTAGGGGATGACTAGACAAAAAAAATCATGGGACATGGAAGGGTTGAGTTGCTTTCACTTGATGGAAGGATTAGAACTCTTTCTAGGGTTCTACACATTCCAAAAACAGCCAGGAGCCTAATATCTGTAAACAAGTTGGAGTGATAAATTGTATTGTTGAAAAGAACACTTGCAAGATGGTACGGGAGCAATGGTGTTGATGAGGGGAGTTCGTTTATTGGAACTTCCAGTACAAGTTGTTAAGAATGCCATAACAATGGAGGTGTACTCATTATGTTGTCAATGAGAAAAATGAGAGAACAAGGTAAAATAACATCAGAAATAAGACCATGCTATGGCATATTGGAGAAAAGAACCTTCAAACACTACATGGTAAAAGGTATAGTTTCGAGAGGTATGTCTAATTCACTCTGGATTTTGATTTTACGTGAAAATTGCATATATGATATGAGAGAATGATAGATTCCCTACGGTGCTACAAAATAGAAAGGGATCTTAGAGGAACGATACCATTGATGTGTTTGGACTGTTCACATTTATCCCTACTGCAGTAAATCACATTATGTTTCATTCATAGATATTTTTTCAAAGAACACATGGATTTATTTTCTTAGAAAGAAATCACAAGTATTTGATAAATTTAAAGAGTTTAAGGATACAGTAGAAAATGGAGACCAGGAGAAAATAAAAGGTATTGAGAGCAGGATAATGTGGTGGAGAATTCTGCGGAAATGAGTGAAGAATTACGTATGAAGTGTGGTATAGCAAAGTGAGGGCTTCTCCTGCTCTCGATAGAATGGAGTTAGAGAAAGGATGAACATGACATTGATGTCGAAAAAGCAGAACGCATATATTGCGAGGTTAGGACAAATTACGGGCTGAGAGGCCCGATGGGTACAACATATTTGCAGTGTCGATCACCATTGTCGTCAACGTTGAGATGATAAAACTCCACACGAGTTATGATGCAGAGAAAACCCGAGTCTTTGGTTGTGATGCTTATGTACATGTTCCAAAGGAAAATAGAATTAAACTGGATAATAAAGTTGGAAAGTGTATCTTTATTGATTTATAAAGATGGTGTGAAAGGTTATAACCACAGCTTGAGAAACCAGAAAAGCGTTTACGGTCGAGATGTTGTTTTTAGAGAGTGAAAAGATGTGTCCAAACAAGAAATCCCACCAACGCAAGACGAACATTGAGAAAATAGAGCGAGTTGGATGATGCAAAAATTTGAATCATCTGAAGAAAATGAAGAAGCCGGAGGAAGCGAAGAAGAAGAAAAGAAGAAGAGAAGAACCTCATACCCCAATAATTAGGATATCAGTGAGAGATAGAAAGCAACCAAAAAAGGTATAGTCCACATGATTTACGTTCCAATTTGCGCTTTATCATTAGCAGTGATGATCCCTGACGGGGAAGCGGTGAATTTAGAGGATAGTAAATACGGGAAGAGGCCATGTGGTTGAAGGAAATGGATGCCTTGGATAAAGAATGAGGCATGGGATATAGTTGAGCTTCAATTTGGAAGAAATCGATTGGTAGCAAGTGGTTGTTCAAGAGAAGTTTAATGCACAAGGTAAAGTGGAGAAATACAAAATTCGGTTAGTAGCAAAAGGTTATTTCCGGGTAAGAGATTGACTTTGGTGAGATTTTTTTCTCCTGTTGCTAGATACTTTGATAGATTTCTTTTATCTATTGCTGTGCTTTTGATCTTGAAGTGGAATGATGGATGTGAAGACAACATTCCTACATGGGGATGCGGAAGAAGAAATCTACATGAAACAGCTTGAGGAAGACTTTGTAGTGAAGGGAAAGAAGAGATGGTCTGTAAGCTAAAAAAGTCACTATATGGTGCAAAACAATCTACCTAGGATGTGGTACCAAAGAAGTTTGACACATACATCCTTGGATTGGAAGTTGTAAGAAGCAGGGTTGATCCTTGTGTATATTTAAGCGGGTTGGTAATCTGCTTCATTGCTCTTAGTGTTGTATGTTGATGACATGTTGTTTGGTAGGAAATTACATGGATGTTATCAAGGGAGGTGAAATCGTGACTATCCTCCAAATTTGACATGAAGGATCTACCATTGCTAGCTTCATTATGGGAATGGAGATTAAAAGAGATCGTGCAAGCGAGGGAACACTGGTTGAATCAAATAAAATATGTTGAGGCGATATTACTTGAGAGGTTTAATATGCATGGAAATAAACGGTCAAAGGTTCCTATTCCTATAGGTGTAAAGTTATCTCTGGATTAAGTGTCCCAAGACCACGGAAGAAAGAGGACATGTCCCATGTTCCATATGCTAGTCACAGTTGGCGGTTTGATGTATGCAATGGTTTGTACTGGAATAGGTACATTGCATGCGGTGGGAGTTTTGGCCGGTATGTCCAAGGCAGGGGAAGGCATTGGACAGCATTAGGGTCTTCATCACCCCTAATTCTCGATATATAAAAGAAAAACAAAGTCGACATAAATAAAATGGAAACATATAACTATTAATCTGAAGCAAAGTTTAAGAGAATCTATATAATAAAATCTAAAATGGAGTATATTTCTTTCTATTGGAAAACAAATTAGATTAGATAAAACAAAACGAAGCTATATGCCTCAACCTGAAAAACTGAATATAAAATAAGATAATTTAGGGAGACTAAATTTGGGCATAGGCTGGTACTGTAGTTTCAAGAAATGAGGGTGCAGCTATTTTAAGGGTGTGGGAATTCTATGGGATAGGAGTGGCTGCCTTAAAGTCTCAGGAATTTTATAGAAACCATATAAAGTCCTTAGAAATTTGAATTTTTTTTGCAAAAATATCGCCAAACATTATTTGGTTGGCATATGAAGGATTAAGTAAGATTCGCCAAGGTTTACATTTTAAGATAGGTTTTTTAAGCAGAAGTAAGGAAGCGGTATGGTTACAAGGATTGTGTTAAGGTGTGGGTTGAGCAAGTAGGTAAAGGTGGGTGGCAGTCGAGGAGAGTGCTGGCTCAGCAAAAGCAGCTCAGATGGCGTTCCTGGGTTCGTTGACGAGGTGCATTGACGCGGAGGTTCTCAGTTATTGGGCGTTTAACGGGTTGTTGACTATGAGTCACGGACCCGGATTGTGAAGCAGCGAGTGGAATGTTGGGTTGTGTGTTATGTTCTTTTGCGTGGTTGTTGATGAGGATGGTTGAATCACGTTTGTTGCGGTTTTGTATTTTGGCGGTTGTAAAGTTAATCGGTTAAAGGTTGGGGTTTTGTGTCTGAGGAATGCCTGAAACTGTTGTATATTTTGTTAAGGGATTAGGGTTTTGGTATCTACGGAATACCTAAAAACATTGTATATATTGTATGGTGAATGGTGAAATTCAATATAATGAATATAAGAAAGGTTTTCCCGGTTGAGGGTTTCCGGTATAAAATCTCTGTGTACTTTGTGGATGAGCCATTGATTAATTTCTGTATTGCTTAAGAATCTATATGCATTGCTTTACTTCGCAGGTTTAAAACTTACAAACATTCTAGGTGAAAGCATAGGATGTACGTCAAGAATCATGTTAGGGCCATCCAAATCAAAACAAAATATAAGACAAGGTAAACCAATGTTCATAAGAAATATTAGTCCTTGAGTCATGCAAAGTACGTTGTTACTTAAGATATAGGCCATGTGAACAATTCACCTCAATATCCCCTTCAAGCATCACACCGGCTCAAGACTTTGTGTGAGTTGGCAATTTTGAATATGGGAGGGCCTTCATCCAACCCTATTAGGTGTGCCAACCAAGACAATGAAAGAAAAGACATAGGAAGAGGGATAGGTCTCGAGGGAAACAATGAAAGAAAATAACCCTTCAAGAGTAAGTGTGATAGTGGTATGAATTGGGCTTACTTAATGGCTTATGGTGTCATTGAATCCATTTCTATGAGTTCCTCTGTACATGGAGTGCTTGTTTCTTGAGATATCCTTTCCTTGGTACTTCTTGCATTCTGAACCCCTTAATTTCCTTTTGATACCCATTCATTATTTTGCAAGTCCCCTTTATAGGTTTCAAGCTTTATTATTTCATTTTTTTACTGGGCTAGAGTCCTGTTATAGATATGCATTCAGTGCATCAGGTTAAGGGGAGATTACCATTATAGAGGGGGTAGAGCTCAAGATGGCCTTTATCATTTTTTACATAGCTTACATCTAACAACTACATCAACCTCTGGGCCTTTAGCCCCTTCTTCTCATGAGAGAATGAACCATGAGCCATAACCGAAGTTTAGTACAATGTGACAGTATCGAAGATGGAAAGTGTTAAGTATGGTGGGGAACGAAACGTTACCCTTTTAAAGCCCCCCCAGTAGTACCCCTTTTCCTTGGTCGGTGACAACACTGGATTAGGCTACAAAAGCTGACCACCAAGGTGAAACAAGGTGACAAACATAAATTCCCAAGCCAGTGATCCATTATCCAACTTCAACTAATGATCCTCATCCACACGCCCAGTAAATTAAGCACAACACTTCACATGAAATAAGTACTAACACACTTCATGGTGACGCTGGCTTACCATCTCCCATACACTGAGTTGTCTGGATGTGATTTGCTTGGCTGATCTGTAGCTCTAAGAGGCAATCTGAAGGGGGTTGTTGGTCTRCCATTTGTGGACATGCTAATAATCATCATGGTCAATATCATTATCTCCATTGCTGGCCATGAGACATGATCTCCTCTAGTTACCCCTAGGCATGGGGGGCTAACAACATAGTAAATCAAGTTGCTAGCTTGCTATCCTAAACAAATATGTTGGGAATTTTCCACCTTGGGTGCTAGTTTTTGTTGTAACATTTTGGCACCATTGTCGGGGATGAATTCCTTTTCCCCAAGCTTAGAATTCCTAGATTCATATCCATTGATTAGCACAAACCAAAACTCTAAACCATAAATAGGTCAGTTGGTGACTCCATTGAGAGAAGGTGTGCCCGAGACGTATCCCACTACAACTTCCTCACATCGCCTTGCTCACTTGAATCCAGATCCTGAGAGATACTTTAGAAGAAGGGTAAACAAAAAAAAACTTCAAGCAATCTAGACCTTGAACCCATAGTTGAAGACATTGGTCAGAGCATCTATCGTACATTTGACCACAAAATTAGGTCAATGGGACTGTTGGGTACATTGATGTCCATTGTCAATAAAAAGTGGGATCACAAGGGTGGCTCCTTTAAAAGCTAGATGCATAAAGTATGAATCTATTCTAACTTTCGGAAAGATAACTTTGAAGATGGAGAGTTGATCTAGGAGAGATATGTACAAAGAGAATGGATCTAGGACTCATGATACACATGGGTTAAGATTGTCATGGTCTGCTGGTACCATCATGGTCTGCTGGTACCATCTCTCCTAACATTTGAGGTTGAATGGAGGAAAGACAAAATAGAACTTGGAAGGAAGAACTGGAAGAGGAGTTCGACTGAATAATGTGGTGCTGCTTGGAAGAGGGGGCTCGTTGCTGTGACTTGGATGATATTGTTTAATTGTTGGTATGGGATCAGGATTGGAAATGCTATTGGGGTCTCACGAAAGTGGAGATGGACCTCTGGGTCCACACTGATCTAGGGTCAAAAACAAGATCTCTATTCGACTCCTCTTGGTGCCCTTAGTAGAGAAGCATGGAATTTCATCCATTCTTAGCTGAGCGGTATGTTCCATTTGATCTATCAGGCGTCCCGGGGTTTCCAAATGAGTACTCAGATTCAGATTGCTTCATCATATTGCACTATTTCATGGGTATATTGATTTAGCTACAGGACATATTTCATCCTTCATGAAAGTTATTTCAGATCTTAATGTTATTCATGAGGATGTTATGGTGATGATGTTTACATGTACCTTGGAGGGTGAGGCGGTGGATTGGTTTGATAGCCTTGGTGGAGAAGAAATATAATCTTTTGCAGGTCTGATCAAAACATTTCACAGGTACTGGGATGATGGTTATCTAGAAAAATAATTTATTGAAGATCCACATAGCTTTCTTTCATGTTATATATCGTGAAGAGTCCTTGGAGGAACAAACTCCACCTTCATCTYGTGAGCTACTTGTGTATGATATTTCAGGTCTAGAAGAGGAAGTGGATAATAAAGGTAGTACAAAGATTTTATTGCAGCCCCATGTGAAGAAGTTTCAGATCTTGAAGAAGACAATGGTTTGGTAAGTTATAGTATTCTTCAAGTTTTTGAATTTGATGATGTACATTTTTATGATTTGGAGAGGGATATTTTTGAAGAYAAACCCTTAAAAGATAAGAAATGTTCAAATCTGTTTAAAGGCGGYCAAGAGTAYGAGGAAAGTGCARTTTTTTTACCCTTGGACAACCATAGATATTGGATGTATATTCAAAAAATTTCATAACTATTTTCCAGTCATTTTTTCCCATTAATAATGTATATTTTTTCAAGCGTTTAGAGCATTTGAGGTAAAAGAATATAAATTTTCCAGCCAACATCATATTCAAATTTTGGTATATTTACATGTGAAATTTCAGCTGGAATTTGTGTTTTAGGTGCTAGAAATTGTATGGGGCAGCAGGGTTTTCATTTTGAAATATGTTACCGAAAATTTCTACCATCAGAAATAGGGCAGCAAGCCTTAAATTATGAGCTATTTTTTTTCCAGATCTGAACTTCTATGATAATCAAGATGATATCCCAGATTTTGATTTGCTGCCATAACCTCATGGAGATTACATCAGTCCTATCCATTATTGGCTAGAGAGGTCTGGTAGTGTTTCATGTCATTATTGGCATGATGTTGATGATCTATGCCATCTCCTTGTTCGTATTTTAGATTTCAACTTTATTATCATGGAATTTCCTGCATACATTATGAGATGTTTGATGTGGCCTTGTTTTGGTTGGTTATCAAACACAAAGGAAGAGTTGATGACATTGACAAGATGCTAACATGGTTGCATTGGTGGTATGATTTCACATAGCATCTTGTTTCCGAGAACAAAGACCTTTGCTTGGATTTAAAAGATTATGTTTCTGCACATTTGATGAGTAGAAAACAAAATTTATTTAGCACACTCATTTGGCTACTCCACAAGAAGAGAATTCGAGTAGGAGATACTCTAGAAGGAGTTCTTCCCAAAGACACCAAAGACATTTTTCGAGATATTCTGATCTGGAAAAGGTTTATAGAAGGAGAATCAAGAAAGGTTCTCAAGCTTCATTAAACAACAACCTTGCAATCCTAAAAGACGTAAGAGCATTGTTCACACTGATCACTCAAGTTCAATAATCATGGCCAATCAATTGTGGGTTAAAAATGTCTATAAGGCCTTAGATATGTCTAGGATCGCAGGTTTACCTCATGACATGCCTGGTAAATATGATAAATGGCTTCCAAAGTTTTTAGACAATAATGTATGTGTAGTTGTACCACTAAGTGGGGAAGGCAATGACACCAAAACGTTATTACCCAAAAACTTGAATAGGGAACCTAAGAGCAGTTTGACTAACCATAAGACAATGAGCCAATGTCACCCTACTTAAGTCTTTCCTCACCTTGGTTGGTGCTTTCCAATCATGGGGGCTTTCCTAGGTGATGTAAGGATTGTTTGTGAAATTTATGGGGTCTATGTAATCTTCAATCTAAGTTTATTTGTTGTGGGCAATTTTAACTAAAAATCAGAAAAATCAGCAAGTGAAATTTTGTGGGAGCAAGCTAAGTGCATTAAGTAATGGAATATATGCAATATACACTTAAACTTCAGTAATTAATAATATTTTTACTCTCACCTTTCCAACTAAGAGCTGCAGATCTGCAAGTTAAATTGCTAATAAAAAGCTAGGAAATGCATGCTAGTTGCAAAATATTCCTTTATTTTTGTTTCACAAAATATAAAAAGCAATTATATTTTAAAGTTTATCTTATTGACTAGTGCCTTGTCTTTTATATGGAGTTAATGAAGCGAACTAAAAGAAAACAAGTTGGGCAAATGGAATTGTATGAAAATTAGTTACTTTAAACTTGAAAGAAAATATAAATGAGGGGAAATAAGACGTTGAGATCCATAAGGAAGAGAAATGATTATATGGAACAAGCTAGAAAGCCCTAAATCAGCACAAAGAGAAGATAATCCAACTCTAGGGAAAAATATAAATTTGTACCTAGAAACCAGCAAGTGTGCCTTTGAGAGAAATCACCTAGAGCACTAGAGTGCAATGTTCGAGAGAAAACCCTTGAACAAATATATCACACCATGAAAGAGAGCACAATGCTAATATGGTGCCTATAAGATAAAAGAATGAATCACTTACAAATGAGTTTTGACTATGTATTTATACACAATTGAAGGGGTAGGGAACCCTCCACGAGGTTTTATGGGCCCACATAATGATTAGGTCAGTCTTAACCACATCGAGACACAATAATAATGATTACAAAGTGAGGTCGGTGATGGCCATATGTGAAGATTGTACCATCATCTCAACGCCTCCGTTTAAGCTAAAATGGAGGACATAGAGAATGATGAAATACAAATGGGAGAGTGGGTTTTTAGAAACCCAACTCAATATAGGGTCATACTTAGCCAAAATGAAAAGAGTGTGGGTTTTGTATACCTAACTTGAATACCTGTGAGAAAGCAACATATAGTTGACAAAGCTTGATTATAGATTGAGAGTGGGTTTATGGAAACCCAACATGGATATCCCTAAGAGAACTTGAAAACAATTGAGAAAGCTTGAATACTACCTAAGAGTGGGTTTACAGATACCCAACTTGAATACACTTGAGAGAGCTTGAACACATTTGAGAGATCTTGAATTTAGTTTGATTGTGGATTTATGGATACCCAACTTGAATACACCTGAGAGAGCTTTAACACATTTGAGAGATCTCGAATTTAGTTTGATTGTGGATTTATGGATACCCAACTCAAATACACTTGAGAGGGATTTGATATAGCTAAGAGAACCCAAATACATTCTAAGAGTTGGTTTATGTATATCCAACTTGAATACAACTAGGAGTGAAAGTGGCTTAAGTATAATTGAGAATGGGTGTGTGGATGCCCAACTCGAATATAGGGTTGATTGTGGATTTATGGATACCCAACTCAAATACACTTGAGAGAGATTTAATATAGCTAAGAGAACCTGAATACATTCTAAGAGTTGGTTTATGTATACCCAACTCGAATACAACTAGGAGTGAAAGTGGCTTCAGTATAATTGAGAATGGGTGTGTGGATACCCAACTTGAATATAGGGTTGATTGTGGCCAATATAAAAAGGTGAGTGGGTTTATGGATGCCCAACTCAAATAATGTTAGCCATATTCATAATACCCCATTTAATGTGAAAATGATGCCTTGGAGAGAAGCCATTCAATGTTGCAAGTATTGCGATGTTATTGGAATTATTGCGGTAATGTTGCCAAAACCCACCTGGACAATAATACTGCCAGTAATAATCATGATAATTTTGAATTTTGAATTTATCGCGATAATTAAGGTAATTATCGTGATAATTAAGGTAATTATCATGACAATTTGGAAATTATCGGTTTTGTCTAGATCAATATCACCTTATAACCAAATTGTTTGTCATTTAACCCTCATATTGAAAAAGTGAGTTAGGGGATTGAGTTTTGAGGATATTTTGACTATTTTTCGTTAAGTAAACAAGGGAAAATCTATTTTTTTCATTCCCCATGGTTCATCTCACGAGATACATAATCTAGTAATTAATGAGAATGTTAAATTCCTAAAGTAAAATGATGAAAATGAAAGATAAAGGTTTACTTAAATTTTTAACATTACCATTAATTGTTTCAAGATGTTTGAGAGTGGTTCCAACCTCGTTGGATTTCATGTGGATAAAGTAGAATTTTAGATCCCTTTCAAAATTTAGTAAACTTAACAGTTTTCAGGATTTCAGGATTGACAAAATTGCAACATTTTACCTGGATTCTGTCATGTATGAGAGTATGGAACTGACATTTAATCAAGAGAGACAATCCCTCTATGTACCTCGTTGTTGGTGGCATTGATTGTTGAACTCCTTTGTCATGACCCTAGTGAAAATGTACCCTTCAATCAAGCAAAATCACTGATTAAGCATGTTAAGATTTTTCTATCTTATTTTAATGCTTAGAGGGTGATATTGATGATGAGGATCCCAATATAGGCAGTGATTTTGATGATATGTAGCTATTTTTTGTAGCATGATTATTTTTTACTCTATAGGTTATTTAGAGCGTCTTTGTTTATGTATTTTGGTTTAGATATGGATTGCACTTGCTGCTATTTTGGTTATATGCACCCTTGCTTTCTATATACATGAGAAGCTTTGCATATTTTTGTATATTTGACACCACGAGTCCATGGAGGGTGGAGATCGAGAGGCATGTCATGGAGGAGGCACCTGAGTGGTTGGAGCATGATGCTCATTAGTTATAGGAGGAAGAGGTATCAATGGATGTTCCACTTCTAGGAGATGTTGTAAATATTGCTGTCATTGATGTCAAATATAGGGGGAGACTATAGATGTCCAATATAAATATTGCAAGATGGAGATTGTTGGAAATATTGTTTTTAGATTTTTGATGCTCAGTTTGGATACCATATCTTTGCTTGTATTTTTACTCTAAATACCTAATTTAAATGGGAGCATAAGTTCAATATGGTTGGAAAGCTTATTGTGAGACCTTTCCAATGATATATGGAATTCCCTCTAACTCCTTAGGAATGAAGAGATATTAATTTTTCTATTAGACAACCTAACCAGAAAGTTCAGGTCGACCCAACGTATTGAACGCATGGCAAGCTCCATAACTTAATGCATGTGAATATCGTAAAACACATACCATAACATATGCCACATCAACCAATGTAAACCTCTCTCATATGCCACATAACATGTCAAACCAATCACGAGCTCAAAACAATGCCAAGTGAGTGCCAAACCAACAAAATATATCAAGTTTTGAATCATGGAAATCCTCCCTTGTCACATCTTATAACTAACGAAATCCACATATGAAGATATGGTTTAATCATTATCACTGTCAATGAATGCCTTGTATCATGTGATCGACAATTCATATGAAACCAATAAAAAACTTATACTATGCAACCATGAATATATATACCACCTTTTGTAAACAAATTTGATCCCTTTTGAAATTTATACCATGCATCGTGCACAAAATATTGTTGATATTTTATAGCATTGGGGAGGTATTCTCACATTGGCCTTGGTGTCCAACATGTGGGAATCTTTGTTGGCACTCACATTGCATATTTACTTTGTTAAAAACCCTTTTATATAGAGTTAGGGTTTGGAATTGTTGTTTGTTAGGGCTTTGCACCCACTTGGAGGAATAAACAAATCTAATTTAATGTTGAGTTTAGTGAAGGGCTTCTAAATTATGTTAGTGGCTTATAAACTCACTTTTAGACTCCTATAAAAGGAGAGGCAATGTGAGGAGGCACCACACATCTTATGTTTTCATCATGTATTTGGCATGAGTGAGTGAGCGCTCTTGCCAAGGGGATTGAGGAGGAAACTTTCAGCAAGGAGGATCTTCACTTTCACAAATTTGGTCTAGGATTTTTGGTCTTTTTTTCTCAAATTTTCAGCCAAGGAAGAAGAGTTGCAGGTGTGAGAAAGAGGAGGAGAGGTCAGACGTGTGGGATCCGTTCAAGGCATACAACATATTAATTATAGCTCGTACCACACATGCGAACCTTACAGACAACATCCACAACAAGACAACCACACATGCGAGCTGCAGGGCTGACACAACCGTAGAATTCGTGACGCGATCTAGATACGACTGTGACATCAACATGGTTTCATGCATATTTGTAAACTGGAAGGTTTTCTGGAATTTTGCTGAGTTTGTAATCTTGTTGTGAGGATTGGTTTTGTCCTAAGGATCCTCAATTTGGAAATCGTTTTTGAGTAAAATTTGTCTCTTCTTCATGGATTATTTGTCTCTGATCTTTGTGCTTTTGTTATAATTTTTATGTCCTAATTTCAGTGTAAACTTATTCAGTGTTAATAGTCCTAGAATTCACTGTTTGAGCTCACTTTGAAGTATTTTTTAGATCTGAAATTGAATGCGTTGAATGCTTAAAAATTGACATGGTATCTTAGCATAGGCTCTAGAGAGAGAAGGTCATCTTCTTGAGACACAAGTTGCTGCAGATTTGTTTTCTTGTTCAAGACTGAGCATGTTGGTGGGCACTGCTATCGCACAATCTGTACTTGCCCAAAGCCTAAAGGCAAGTAGGCCTAGATTGGCTTAACACAGAGGTAGTCCTATCATTGTCACCCCAACATGATACATCTTTCTGTTTAGGATGAGGAGAGCCTCACTCCAAGGGAGACGTCCCAAGACATGGTTGATGAAGGGAGATAAGACACCGGTAAAACCCACCCCTCTCTCTAGATCACTCAAATGAAAGAAGTCACTTGGTATGGTTTAAAGGGTCAAGGAGAAACTTAAGGTGAATGGTACCTGCCCTTTACTAGTGAAACATCAAACATTAGCAATAACCAATGATATCAATGTTTCAAATTAGTGACTTCAAGATAGAAATATGCTACTAAAACACGCTTATGTATAAACAAAAGATAAAATGTATAGCAACAACAATATGTCCACAAATTGCAAGTTATGATGACAAAAAATGATATAAAGACTTTGAAATTTGATGATATTTTGTCACTTATAATTTCAAGATTAAAACAAGTCAATAAGTGACTTCAATGGGCTGTCAAAACATTTGTAACAATAGTAAAATAAATAATGATGACAACAACAAAACCACTTCAGAAAAGTACGTAAGTTAGGCAAGTAAACAAACACTTTAACATATATTGATAGTATTTTGCCTAATACAAGTGCTGGGTGGTCTTATGGACAATTTAAGGGCTGTTAGGGGTTGTAATGATGATTGTGACAGTAGCTACAACAACAACAACATCCTTCAACAACTTCAGAATTTGCACTTAGAAGCTTGGATAAGCTGCCAGGTAATGGTTGTAGCAGTGATTATGACAACAACAAGGTAGGGTTAGTTTACTAAGGCTAGGTTAATCTTAGTATTAGTTAGTAGGAGCTTCAAGGAAGAGAGTTTGAAGGTTGTTTTGATCTCATTCATCCACAAGAGAATATAAATCAGTTCCTTTAGGGTATTATGGAGTCAATAACAACAATACCACTTGGGAAATAAAGCAATGATAATTCTTGTCTAAGGGAAGAGGTAGATACAAGAGGTGTTGGCACTTCAAGGCCTCAAGCATCTAAGTCTTTAAGAGAGGTTTTGATAGAGAGTAGGCACTTATAGGCCCTAGCGTACCATCCTTCCTTAGCCTTTTGAAAAATAATTGGTAATTAGAGTGAAGTTACTATAGAGCTAACACTTTAAGGCGCTAGTAATCATTTCCAAAACAATGTATAATTGACAAATTCAAGCTACTATAAAAGTTATAGGGAAAAATAAGCACTCTTGTTTTTCCCCTAGGGTTTAAACAATCAATTTCATAATCTTTGACATGAAACAAACAAATTTTACCACAAACATTCATTACATGAATAAAATGTAGATTTTCTACTTACTTCACCAAGAATAATCAAGTCAAATCCTAGTTGAAGACCATTCCACCAAGAAAAATGCCAAGATACACCACCATAAAGCTTCCCCAAGAGCCGTGCACTAGTTATTTAAGCCAATAACCCTTAAAGAGGGCGAAAATTTCAGTCCACCACTTGTGTGTGATGAGTTATGATGAAAAAATGAACTTAACAAGCCATATTTATATGGGAAATCCTTGCTAATTAATCCAAAAGTTGTGTCTTTTCATAAAACAAAGCCTACATTTGAATTTGCTCTTAAAATAGAAATTTAAATCAATTTTCAAGATTAAAACCCCAAAGAGGGTGACATCATCCTTCTTAGGGTGACGTTAGGCCTCCTCCATGAGACATTGAGGTCATTTAGCAAAACGTTGGGCCTTCAAAGGCCTTCCTCCATGCCACACGTGCCAAAACCAGATAGGTGGTAATGTCATACCGCTACATGCCCATGGTCATAATAAGCCGACTCGTGATGAGACCTCCCATCCATCAACTAGTACCTTGAGTGTTTATGTTATCTTGTGGGTCCCCTTTTCTCACGGAGAAGCTTTTCACTGCTTTCTTGGGGATCCCTTGGCGAAGCATCTCGAAGGTTTCAAAATTGGCTTTTAACTCTTGCCAGCCACTTTTACCCTCTAGGCCTTCAACCCCTTCTTCCCACGAGGTAAGGTACAAACCTTCCTAGTGTAGCCAATCCTAATGCCCAAAAAGAAAGGGGAGATGGAAGGAATAAAGACAAAAAGTGGTAAGTATGGAGGGAACAGACGATGACTTTTCAAAGATCCACCCTGTTGACCGCCCATTTAGCAACGATGGTCAACTCATGTGCCATGAAGTATTCATCTATGTTGAAGACATTATTGGTTCTACTTGGGTATCTGATACCCCAGCATCACAATTTTGTAATCGAAATTTCCGCACCCTTGCGTGGGTTTATAATGTAATAAGTCTGCATGGATCATAGTTAGGTCAGGTACCTTGGGTGTGCCATTAGGGGAGTTCCTTTCACCGAGGGTTTTTTATCCTCAGGTTGTCGACC